>JAXDDW010000009.1:11442500-11652500 GCA_034670385.1 Hoplostethus mediterraneus | reverse complement strand
AAATGAAGACAAGTGGGGATGGAGACGGAGAGTTCACCGGAGTGGCAAAGGAGGAAGAGGCAGAACGGGAAGAGGGGAGGGATAACGGGACACAAAGCCGTAGACCGGGGGGTAAAGTTCGAAACAATCTTATCGCGCAAGAGCAGCCTGAGGGATGAGAATCCTCCACGGCTCGGATTGGACGAGGAGCGTTACAGCTGGTCTGCTTCTGCTGTGAGGAGAGAGAGATGTATAAAAAGAGAACATGGAGGAAGCCATCCAGGACCATCCTAGCCAAACATCCAACACTGTTCCCAAAGAGAAACGCCAACTCTCGCTGTGTCTGCTACTTTATGGTGGTGCTGTGGTCGTGTGGAGCGAGAGGACCTGAGTGATGCCTATTGACACTATCGTTCACTGTCCATAACAGCAGCTGCTCACTGTGTGTGTTTGAACATGTGAACTGTGTGTGTTCGTGTGAATATTGTGTGTGTGTGTGTATGTGTGTAGTGCTGCTAAGCAGACGTTTCCCCGCCGTGACACGCGGCAGACGCTTTGGTTCCCACTGTTTCGACGCTAAATAAACACTTTATTTCATAGTGCGAAATCCATTTTGTGACACAAAAATCTATTTTGTGGAGCACATGGCACGTCTTTTTATGGGACGAAAACACATTTTGCGTCCAAAATAAAGGTAAGACTTGACACGTTTATACTGGCCTGAGTGCAGATTTTAACCAGAAAGCTTGGCACACTCTGGAAGCGTTTGTTACATTTTACATGGTGTTGCGCGGTAACTGGATCTCCTACCATGAAGGGGATGAAATGAAGTTTTGTTTTCATTTAGATACAAATGAAATCTACAAGAATGTATAATTATATTTTTTGAACTTTTGAAAAGTTTTGTGGACAAACTCAAACAAAATCTACCAAGTATTTTGGATGTCGTGTCACGGAAATGTGTTTTGTGCCACGAAATCAACTTTTCCCAGGGTAACATTTGGTGCCCCGTATTGCTACATGCAGTACTTAAATCCTACTTACGGATAACCTCGAGACTTTTTACAGTCTGACATCAAACGCTAATTAAATCAGAGAATCAGTAATTCTACCTTTTGGCTAAACTTTTGCTTTTACTGTTTAACTTTCTTCATTCTCAGTTCAAATGCAGATGTTTATTCCCCGCGCACAAGTGTGTCTGAAGTTTTGCTACATCGTGTCTTGAGCAGTACGCTGACTTCTGCTTTACAACCAAATTCCTTCAGCACTATGCACACACACACACACACACACACACACACACACACACACACACACACACACACACACACACGTATACTCACAGCAAACCATCTCTGACCTCTGAGAATAGGTCTATTCAAAAGGGACTCTATAGAAACAGATGTTGATGCTATTTTACAGGAAACCTCATACAGGAGTTTGGGTCTGATTTCTATCTTACACACTCTCTCTCTCTCTCTCTCTCTCTCTCTCTCCTGGCATCTGGTTCACTGATTAGACATGCATGTTTTGTTATAAGAGCACAACCTGGATCACCGAATCACACAGAATGATGATTCCCTGAGATGTGACGTGTAGGATTTCTAAAAACCTGTGTGTGTGTGTGTGTGTGTGTGTGTGTGTGAGGGAGTCAGAGAATGCGCTAGCATGTCAACCAATGAGGGCCTCGTCAAAGCCTAAATGCAGGAAACAAATGTGATTACAGCATACCTGCGTGAAATTAGCCTGCCTCCTGTAATGTCATGGCACCATTTCTCTTCACTAGCATCACAGAACATTGTGGCCCCATAGTACTTACACCAGAAGGTACAGCAAGGAGCGCTGTACTTTCAATCCTTTGTATGTAGAGACACATTTTCTAGACTGGGAAGATTTTAAATTGAACAAAATGAAATGCCTCTGTTCGGGATGTTGGGCTGGAGATGCTCAGAGCCTGGTGGAGAGAGGAAGACCTGCAGATCACAGTGTCCTCAGACACCCTCTTCTAATCTCAAGAGAGCACGCACGATGACAGAAAATACTACGGCTGCGAAATACAGTTGTTGTAAATTCATCAAGTGTAAAGTCTGGTTTCAAACGAATTGATTTGTTTGAAAAGATGTATGGTATGTATGTATGTCCTTACTGTTCTCTCCACAAGATCTCAGGTGTGAATTCTCCAAGATACTCATTGCCACATGTACTACAGTGTTGTTGACAGTGTATGTTGACGTTCAGGATGGAAATGAGCCCCTTTTCCGGGACTCCTGTGTCCGCTTGGTTCAGTTTCCCAGGAAAGAAAAGTCACATTCATAGAGATCAGCGTGTCCTCACTGTCAGCTGTACTCTGGTTAACCAGTTAAACATCGTAAGAGCTTCAAGGAATAAGAATAAAACATACACACATACACACACAATTCTGTAACATCCATCATGGACTATGCCCATTCCATCACTATCCCATACTGACACCATTTTGAGCTGAACAAATACATTGCATCCCAAGAAGTGATGTTTTTTGGGATCATCCAAAGGGCAACGGGCTGAACTGTTGGAGATATACGACTGTGCCTCTGTCTTGGCTCGCTTCTGGGTTTCGGGGCTGTTTGAGACAATATTGGCCCTTCCTCTCATCGTTTGATGTATGTTGCTTTTCCATCAGCGCACAAGTTGTCAAACTAACATGATATTTTTCAAAAAATGTTAAGGGGCGGTTGGTCCAAAAGACCCCCACTCTCCGTCTCCTGGCGTGGTCGTCTTGGCTGGGCCGTAGGAAACGACGAAGACAGCAGAGTCAGCGGGGTGTTAGCGCTCCGCTGTTCTGGAGTCGAGCAGAGCGTTGTTGGCTCCTCCAAAATAATAACAGTGCGCATTTGTAAGACAAACACACACGAACAGATGAAACATAACAAGAACTGCGAGCAACTCCAGAAAGTGTCATTTATTTCACAATTCTGAATCCTGAGTCCCGTGGGAAAAAAAAAAAGAAGGGAGACAGCATCATGTTTGCTGACTGCGGTAGATGTTACACAGATACACAAGGACGTCCAGCTTTTTCTGATCAAGTCACATTTCCACATCTCACATAAAAGAGGTTTTTAATGAATGCTGAATTAAAAAAAATGATTCTTTTATTACAATCATCAGAATAAAAGCACACACAACAACGTTCGGTGCCACAGAAGAGAGTGCCAGTTCCAAATATGGACCACATGTGGCAGCGCAATCCCTTAAAAAGCCTGAAATATTTACTTAGCCGTTATCTGCCTGGTTCCAATTTACGTCTGAAATGCATCGACGGAGATAAAGTGGATTTATATTTTTTTCGTTATTTACGATGTCTGAAGTTTGGAAATTCCTCAACCGAGGGCTCAAGCAGGATTTAAAGACCACGCGTTCGTGCCAGACCACCTCCGCTGGCCAATATATCTCTCCAATTATAGTTGCTGAAAATGGTGTTTTATCGCCTTAAAACTTAAGTAAATCAAGTGCTGAGGAGGCTGGGAAAACTTGCGGAGGATACAAAAATAATATCGCGCTACCATAATAATGTCATAACATAAAATACTCGACGGCCAACGCAAGTACATTCAAACAATAATAGCAATCTGCTGCGTGAGACGATGTTTGATCTTCCTCCTCCATTATCTTTGGTGGTAATGGTAACACTGTTCTGGGAGCTGATCCGAGGCGCCCTGTCACCCCTGTGTTGCTTGTGCTTAGCAACACCTCACCTAGCACGGACTGGGATCACTGGCTGGATCACTGGCTGCTAAGCGATGTTTTTTTTTTAAACACACCAGCCGTCGGTCTTTCAGCCTGCGACTCTGGGCCAGGTATGAACCACCGGTCTCAGCACGACAGCAACTCAGGTAGGGGGATGTAGGGTTGAGTAGCTATGGCGTCCTCTGTCATTGCACTTTAAGGGGTCGGTGCTTTTTGGGGGTTTTTTCACAGTGAAAAGTGCACAAATAGATTGCATCATCATTTTTTTTTTTTTACATCTGCAGGGGATTTGCACTTGCACTTGAGTCTTCTGGGATGTCAATCGATGAAACGAAGAGGAATTGGGCCGAGGTCTGAAGGCATGATCAATGCGTAAAACAGTGATCTTCATCTCACACACACACACACACACACACACACACACACACACACATGTAGATATGCAAACACACTCAAATGTACTGCACTAGCTTCCTGACAAACAGCCAAAATCAGACCACAAAATGTCTTTTTCAACCCGAGAATTTTCAACCCGTCTCCGAAACTTTAACCTCCGTCTGGACATGGTGATTTTCACAGAGAGAGAATAGCCATGTGAAATAGCCTAATGAACACATTTCATACTTGACAGACTAATATCCTCGGCCTGTATATCATCAGCCTGTCAGCGAGTACCTCTCCTCCCCCTCGGCCCCGGCTCTACTCTCGACTGAAACCGGTGGTTCTCGATGGAAGGCTTGACGCGGTGCGGAGGGGCTGTCGGGTTAAAAAACCCCCGCTGGGTTGTTAATGACCTCCTCTGTTATCAGTTCAACACTACTCTTCACACCTGCCCTCAAGAATAATATTTACCCTGTCCGTCATCATCGTACCGTGTGTGTGTGTGTGTGTGTGTGTGTGTGTGTGTGTTTGTGCATGTGCATATGTCTTTTCTGTCTGATTTTCATGATGGCTTCCATTCTCCCCTCTTCTCTCCGGCGTGTTATTAGGGGAGGGAATGGACGTGGCCTGTCTGTGTGAAAGAGGTCTTTCTCAGGAAAAGTGGAAAGCCGGATACCGGGGCAAAACCAAAAACTCCCTGGTCACTCATAAGAATTCAATTAAGGATATTAAAGTGTGTGTGTGTGTGTGTGTGTGTGTGCACTTGAGTGCATGCTTGCTCTGCTCTGTGCATTTGTGTGGGGTTTTGTTTTTGTTGTTTTTTTGAGGTGAGGTTATGATTGCTTATGAGGTGGTTAATATGTGGTTGTGTGTGTGTGTGTGTGTGTGCATGGGCATGTTTATTGATGCACATTTCCACTCATGCACCCCGATACAGTACGATTGTCACATGTGTATTTTCAAAATAAAGGGGTTAAGTCGTATTCCCCTGAGCATCTAAACATGAGCAGTGAGAGACAGAGATTGGGGGAAAAAAGCGAGAGACCGGACCGAGCGAACGGGCCAATGTTTTCCTTGTCTGTTTTGTGAGTTTGAGGAGGCTGGGGAACCGTTTGTAATGAGAAAGACAACAACTGGATGACGACTCTGTTTCATTTTTCACCCGTGAGAAGATCTGCACAGCAAGGGTTGTTTTTTATTTTTGGACGCGGACGTTTCTCACATCTCAATTTGTTTCGGACGCCGTTGTGCTTGTGCTTGTGCATCATACAAGATTTGTGTCATGGATGTTGATGTATGCAATGAAAACACTGTGTGTGTGATGCAACCGTGATGCAAAGATTTCTGCATATGATCAAAGCAGCGCTGGGTTTCATGAAATGTGTAGCAGGTGGCTCCCTGGGGGGGTTTGCGGTCTTGGCTACTCTTTGCACAACCCAGCTGATAGCCGAGGTGAGTTGTGATCAAGCGCGTGAGAAGATTTCTTATGTGCCTGGATAAATATTTCCTAATGAGTTCATGTGGATTGAAGGTAGGGATCAAACAAATTGATACACATTGACATCATTTCTTATTTAATTGAATTTCTTATTTAATTGAATTTAATTCAATTGAAATTCGAGTACACGGTACCTATTGTACATTATGTGTACCTGTATGAACATATGGAAACACACATAGTAATTGCATACTAAAAATGGTATGCAGGTTATGAGATTATTTTCATTGTGAAATCACGCATTTGCTTAAAAATAAGTACAAATATGGAAAATAAATCGTTTTTTTACTTATTTAATTAACAAATTCTTACTGCAAGGGGGTTAATGCAATCTAAATGAATCTCTTCCTGGGTGTTGCAATTCTTCAACTGCTTGAAGGCGGTGACTCATAAGGATTACGAGAAAAAAAGCTACTTTGTCAGAAAGATTTGCAGCCGTTTGCTGACATTGTCACTTGTGAAACATTCGGTGGCATTGAGGCAAACCCTTCACGCTTCACCAGAGCATAATGAGTTAGAAGACCATTAACAACGTCTATCTGTGGGCGCTCCGAAATGCAGATTCAGATTCGGACACAACAACCTGGAACCGCTACTCTCACCGCACATCACGATAGATAGATAGATAGATAGATAGATAGATAGATAGATAGAAAGATAGATGTTTTTAATGATCATTATTACCTCTCTTCTCTCACTCATTTTTAGCATAGCATTCACCACAGGGAAAGAAGTGCTCGTCTCTGTCTCTTAGCATGGGCCAAAGGGAATGTTCCATCCATCGGGGAGAAGTATGGAAAAGATTGATAATCATGATTTTGTGTTAGAATGTGATAAACCCAATAAGCGCGAATGTGCACCAAATATACCAAGGCAATCCCTGAGATGGCTTCCTAAGCTGTGGTTTGTATGGGTCTATTCACTTGTGCAATGAGATTCCCTGTTGTGTGCAATGCATCTTCATTCACTGGTAAATGCCTTCATCATCCCTGAGGAGGACAAATGTGTAACCTCCAATTGTTGCACGGTGGAGGCTCCCAGAGCAATCAAGCGGCTCAGCAAACCTATATTTGCTAATGTGCATTTGCTGCCATCTAGTGGACAGGAGAGTAATTGCTCAATTTGATGTAATGTGATTCCTGTGCTGTAGGGGTCACTATAGGGTCACTTTTCACGTTTTCATGAGTTTTGTTGATTCATCCTTTAAAGGCCTTTTTCAATTATTGTGGGGACTAAACTGTTGTTACCACAAATGACCACTAGATGTCAGTAGTCGCACATGTACTTTGCTGAGTTATTTGCAGTTTGATCTTGCTCACATGTAACAGGGGGTCAGTGAATAGGTAAACTATTTGCAATCTCTCACTATTCCGCTGAAATGCAATGCAATTCCCAGTTTTGTTGTCTTCCACCATCAAATTCCCTTCTGATTGTATGCTATCTTTTAAGTAGCCGTCCAGTTCCTCTCAGCCTCACTTGGGGAAAAGTCAAGAGATATTTACACCACCATGCAAACGGCTGCCCCGGGGTGAGAGCAAACACAGCGCAGAGAGACAGACAGCGGCAGAGACAGA
Source organism: Hoplostethus mediterraneus (assembly GCA_034670385.1). Lineage (NCBI taxonomy): Eukaryota > Metazoa > Chordata > Actinopteri > Trachichthyiformes > Trachichthyidae > Hoplostethus > Hoplostethus mediterraneus. The sequence continues at coordinate 11,645,342 of JAXDDW010000009.1, read as the reverse complement.
CGGCAAGTCAGCCAGTCTCCAGATCAGATCCTACAGGCCTACCTTAAAGGTGTTTCCCAAGTTTGGGATTCACAATAAGGTTTCATTCATTGCCCCACCCCCATACCTTCGGGAGGAGCCTGACAGCCACTGTGCCCAATTGGATTGTGGGAACCTTGTAAGAAATGAAGCATTATTCATAAGGCAGTAGGTATGAGCGTCCAATCACACTGGGAGAAACGGCCTACAGTTTCATGATGCAGCGGTGTTTGCTCCTGCCCCCCCCCCCCGGCTAAGGAGAGGATCAGAGGTCTTTTTGTGAGACTTTGTGTATCTATGTGTGTGTGTGTGTGTGTGTGTGTGGATGGGTGCATAGGGCTTTTCAGGAGCTCCTGTGTTGTCAGGGGCAGGCTGTAGGGCTGGGTTACACCTCTCTCTCTCTCTCTCTCGCTCCCTGTCTCTCTCTCTCTCTCTCTCTCTCTCATTCCCCCCCTGCATCCATCCCTCTCCACACAGCACTCTCCTCCTGAGTGGATTTTTCCGGGGTTGTGCACATAGCCCCCATCCCCCTCCTTTTCGGAGAGCTTCCTTCGCCCCACCAGTTCCGTGCCGTGCCGGCCTGGAGAGGAGTAAGGCAGCGGAAAGAGGCGAGAGAAGAGAGGATTCGGCGTACCAAGGAGAGAGGGACAGGAGAGAGGGACCATGGCCGTTCTCTCTGCCTTGCTGAAGAGCTGGGTGCTACTGCAGACCCTGTGTCTGGCTCTGGCCCAAGTGGTGAGTGGACAGGGGGGAGGCTGGGACCCGCTCTTGTCAGGCTTAGGTGTACTTTTTCTGGGGTTGAGTGGAAGACGAGGCCCCTGGAAAGGGCCAGCAGGCGCTGGATGTCAATGTTAGTGGGTTTAAAGCTATGGGTTGTGATGGTAAAGTGCTTTCTTTGTGTTCGTTGAAATGGTCAAAATGCTGGAGCAGGTTGGAGCAGACTGTTGGCTATTGGCCTTTATTGCATGTATGTAGCAGAAAGATGCGCTTGAAATAGGTTTGCTGCAAAATGAAACATGACTGTGACCAGTGGACTATCATCTGTATCGAATGTGGACTACCCTCATATCTCCTTTGAGGTTTTTTGACCCGACCGGGATCACAGAGGACGCACGGATTTATCAACACCTGGGTTGTTGTTGTTTTTTTTACCTGGAATATCATTTTCCTTGAAAAATGAATGAAAAAGTGGAGGATTTTTCATTTTTTTTCATGGACATAAATGTGTGGCAACAGCCGTGACAGAGATGGAAATCGGTTGGGCATCTACACACACACACACACACACACACACACACACACACACACATATAGACACACACTTTTACTCCTGAGTGTGAAAGCCACCTATTCAAACAGAGACACAGAGAGAATGTCTAACTTGAAGACGCCAAGGACTCACACCTCCATGCCCCCTACTGGACTCCCAACAGTTTTCACTCTATCAAGGATTATTCTTATTTTTTCCCCCCTGAATGATTCAAGAATGTATCATTGGATTGAGGATGAACTGTTATCACCTGATGGACTGATTGATCCACTGAGATGAGCCATATTCCCAAGGGGCTGAGGGGACAGTGGGATGAAAGGAGTGGGGGGGTGGGAGGTATGTGGCGCAGGGCTGGTAAACACTGCCAGTCTCATGACCCATCCCTCCCACATTCCTCCTCACCCCGCTCCCCCATTTTACCCCTTCCTCCCCCCATTTTATTTGATATTGTGCCCATTGTTTCCAGCAAGTGAAAAGCTTGCTAATTTTGAGTGTGACTGCAAGATTTTCCCCAATTTCAGTTTAATTTTTTTGTTGTTTTTTTCATGATGTTTTCATGGAAGTCTGAAATGTAACAAAATGCAGTAACATCACTCCACGCTGTGCATCTTTGATGATATTGCCATTCAGTTGAGGTTTACCCTTGATTGGATGAAACATTTATTTGTATTTTTCATAATTTTCATAATTGATTACTATAGCAATCCCTACAGTACATCCAAGAAATCTAAGATAAACAACTTGTTTTGCTTCTCAGAAACACCTTCAGGGTGCAATTGTTGTTGTAAAAAAACAATCCAATATTAACTCAAATGAAAAGTCACTTTCATATTTCTATAGAGACGTATAGTGTGTCTGTGGCACTCAGAAGTGACCTTATTGTACCATAAGGTCTCGTGGTATCACTATCATACTTCTTTAATAAAATATGGGATATTACATATAGTTTATAGTATACTTATAAATATGAAATTTGTTAAAGATTAACTAGAGTTGTTTTTTGCAATGATACTTAACTATCAAATATATTTCAGCATCTTATTCTTCCTTTCTTTCAGAGAGGTCCACAAGGACCTCAGGGCCAGCCTGGCCCGCCAGGCCCTTCTGGTACCCCCGGGTCCGACGGCATTGATGTGAGTATCCACACCGGTCTACAGGTTGTCACAAAGACCATCATTGTGCAGGGTAAATACCAACGCAGGGCTGATCTGCAGTACCGCAGTCTTACCACCAGAGAGGGCTGAAAATGAAAACACACGGGCACAAAAGAGCTCTGTTCCCAGCAGAGAGAGGGGTCTTTGAGAAGGGAGTCCTGGGAGTGGGCTTGGGCCAATGTCACAGTAATGTGATACATTTGAGATATTCTAAGGGTTAACTAGAGACAGACTGTAGAAACATGCTGAAAATAGATGCTGTTGGGCTAGTGGAGCAGGAAACACACTGACTGCGATGGGGGGAGTTTCTGTCTACCTTGTGTTCTGTGGCCCAATTACAAAAGCAGATTTGACCTTAGATGAACTTAGACTTTAGCAAAAGTGAAAGTCTATGGCCACATAGCTAACTGTACATAACTGTACTGCCTGCAACACATACATTTCCCATAGACGTGGATTTGGTGCACGTTGAGTTGTGAGTGATGAAGTGCTTATCACAGATAAGTGCTCAGCCTCAGGCAGCCTCCAGGCTGTGTGCGAGGCCACCAGAGTGCAGTTGGGATAATGCAGTTCATTACTGACCCAGTCAGCTCAGATATTCTTAACTCCTCCCTTACCAACTCCCTTGGCAAGAAGTAAGGGTGCTTGGTGCAGCGAGGCATAGTCTGCTCTCTGGTTTCTACCAAGTGGTTTATCCCATTGCGGCACTTGCAGATAGGTAGGGGAAGGGGAGAGTGGGGGGTGGGCTGGCAGCCTGAAAAGGGATCCAGCCCGTGTAATGAAAATTTGAAACTGGTGTCACCATATTCACTGGTTTGACAGGCTTTGGCTTTGACAGGAAGAACATTACCGTCGTTATCGTTGCATTATGTATTTCTGCAGAGATACCATCTCAGCAGCAGCGCAGCTTTGTCCCCTCGTCCCCATGATGGTAATGTTTCAGATCTGACAACAGTGAAAAGGACCACGGAGGCTTATTATAACCTGGATATGTTTTAGTTAGATTGATGGTTTGCGCTGCTTATTGCCCTCTGTTTCCTGAAAAAAAAGGGTTATTAGCAAATATATCACAGGCAAATGGACAAAGGGAATGAAAGTGAGTAATTTACCATGTCATGTCACATTCCCTCATCGTGTAAAAATAAACTGTTAACACCTCCAATCGTTCTGTCTTTCTCCTCAGGGAGAAAAAGGACCCCTTGGCGTTCCTGGTCCGCCAGTAAGTTCTCTCTCTAGTTTATAAAGTTGAATTCAGTGAGAATCCGTATATGCTAGACCTGTCCGTGGTTTTGTTCATGACAATAGTATGTGTTTGACTGTAGGGACAGAAGGGAGAGCCGGGTGAACCAGGACCTGATGGAGCGCCAGGAGAGAATGGCATTGATGTAAGTCCTCTGAGCGGCACTGTGGCACTGACCCTTGAACTCCATATTGGCTGCTTGCAATCTTGGTGATCTAAGTAGTTGGAGTTTATTCTACTGTTGCATTCTTTGTAATTCACTGTGCATTAGCGCATCAGCTAAATACCTAAAATCTACTTGTCAATGTACCAGTGAACCACTACTTAGGTGATTGGCGTCCTAATAATGCCGGTGAGGCTGTTTTCAGGTCAGTTCTACCATTGTAAGCTCATAGTCACACGCTAACAGAAAGACACACACAAACACACACACGCATTCCTCAGGGATTTAGCCAGTAATCCGTCCTGGAATCTCAATCTGTTGTTTGCTTCCTAATTGCAAGAAAGGTGTCAACTTCGATCAAGCGCTTATTGGCCGTACTGTAATGTGAATTCAGGTGACACGTACTAGCTTGCACAAAACACCTCGCATATCCTATCGTTTCATCTCTGCATCCAGGGCCTGATCGGAGCAAAGGGCGATCGGGGGCCCATCGGGAGCCCTGGACCTAAGGCAAGTGTCTGCTTTTATTGGAGTGTAGGATCCAAGCGGCCTCATAGGATAATCACCACAAACAGACCATAATGCTGCTATAATGTAGGAACCCCGTTACTCTGGTGTTAGTGTTCATCTTCTTTTGTTGTTGTTGTTGTTGCTGGAATTGCCCACAGGGCCCATTAAACCCCTCCCTGCTCCCTCCTTGGAAGTCACTCTGGATAACGGTGTCAGCTGAATGCCCCAAAATTAAAAACCTTACTGGAAAAATAAATCAAACAATAAAGCTGTTGATTGCTGACCTGAAGTTTTTCCTCCAGAAGAAACAATATTTTTTTTTTACCATCGTCAGCATAGAACGTTCATATCAGCTAATTAGACCCCTGAAGGTTATTATCCTGGTGGATATTTAATTGTCCGTGAATCATATTGTTGTGTGTTGTTGTCTATAGGGTCAGCCTGGACCAAGCGGGGAGCCCGGCCCTCCTGTAAGTACAACATGACCCCTTTGCTACTGCGTAAACCCAAAGTCAGATATGATGATGCATTCGACAGTACAACATCTAACAATGCTCTCGTGACACTTGAGAAATCAGTTAGCGCCGGCGTGAGTTTCACATTGTCGTAAGCCGGGTCGATTTCCTAACAAACATGTTGTAAACCCAGCTGGTCTCATAAGGGAACCACCCAAGTTGCTTTCGTCTTTATGCCTGACTGCCTGACCAGCTGTGCCTCCTGTTGGTTTGACTTAGCCCCGGCTCCGGCATATGGTTTGTAATGGCTGGCTTCTATTAATAACTCTTGAAAAAAAAAGGAAATAAAAGGAAATAATTATCATCAACACGATTCGAAACAGCTTTAAATGCGACCGCGCCACATCAGCAAATGAAAGTTCCACCCCTCACCGATGCAGGAGCACAGTAACCTGTAGATGCACCGTGAGACTTTGCCACTAGGTGGTGCTCTTTGTCCATTTATGAAACACCATGCACTATGTGCAGACATGAAGACGAGAGTCACCCAATGACACGGTTGAATGCAAAACTATTAGTTAAATCCTTTGTTTAGCATTAACGGGGGTTTCCTGTCCGGGGGTGGGTGTGTGTGTGTGTGTGTGTGTGGGGGGGGGGGGTGCTTTTACATCAAGCTTGCCTCCCGCTACAGAGACAGGAGATGGGCTGCTGCCCTCTGGGCCGCTCTTGCCTCCAGGAAGACTTACTTACTTAATTGCTTTGTTAGGAATTAATTTCAAGCCAAAGACACAGCAAACATTACCTGATTGCTTTCCCTCTGTCTTTGTTCGCCTCGCGCGCCGCTGTTTGCCTTGCGCCTTGACACTGTACACATGCGTTATTGAATTACCGCTGAGATTATTAATTGGTCTTAACAAATGTAAATTGATACTTTGATGGATTGGTTCCACTTGTTATACAGTGATTTAACCCGTTGTGCTCCTCCTCTCCTCGCAGGGACCTGGCCTTCCGGGACTGGCTGTAAGTAGCTTCTGTGGTCGGATACTTTTATACCTTTAACATTTAGTGGCTTTGTTTTGAGATATGGGGGATTTGTTAAAGGTCCTCTTACGTAATATGTCTTCCCGATGTTGGGTGCTATTGTCTCCCATGTTCTCTCTCTCTCTCTGTTTTTCCAGGGTGCTCCTGGGCCCATTGGTCTCCCTGGTGAGATCGGCGTAACTGGATCAAAGGTGGGAACCATTTGCCGTTAATTATGATCCCACAGCCGCACCCTCTTCTTCAGCTTCTTCATAACCTCCTTTTTTCTTTTGCTTCTCCTAGGGTGTCATGGGACCACCTGGACCTCCGGGACTTCCCGGGCCTTCTGGCAAGCCAGTAAGTGTTCACTTGGGTCTGGGTGTCCTGGAAACATCTTAGCGCAAAGGTCATCTGTCTCCTGTTGATTTCCAGTAGAACGAAGAAGATCTTGGTGCTAACATGCCTTTGGTAATCCTGGGCTCAAGGGATATATCCAATAAAGTAACTTTTCTAGGCTAAATTAAAGTAATATTTCACATTTTCTATCAACAACTGTTATACAGTCAACTCAATTCAACCTAGACCAAATTTATGAAAGCTTTTACATTTGCTGTCAGGCGGATGTTTCCCAGGAAAGGTCCTCTGGCGCACAGGAAGTCATTTCTCCAGAATCAATAGAAGAAGAACCGGGTAGTTAGCATGAGCAGCGATAGCCACCGTGGCTGAACAGACACAGAAAAGAGCGCCACCTACAGAAACTCAAACTTCAATCCAAGAAAGAAGACGTCACAGTACTTGGACACACTGTTTGTTTGACTGGTGATCTCTGGGAGTGCAGTGCAAAACACGGCTCTCACGGATTACCACTTTACGTCTATTTCAGATGACTGATTAGTCTACAGCCGATAATCATTACATGTGATCAGTTGCACCGATTGTTTCTGCAGGTATACAGAATTTACCTTCCTATTTCACTGGGCGTAATCAAACACACTTACCTATCCGTCCAATTGCAGTCGACTTATATTGGTGAGCAGGATCAATACACCCACTCTATAACAATAAGCCCACCTCCTCAATTGCCAAGGCTGTGTGCAAGTGTGCCTAACAAGGAGCCGCCAACATGCTTTGAAAAACCCACTGCATGATAGTGAAAACCCCCAACACAGCCAAAGCTCACTCTCTCTGGTCCCGGTCCCCACAGGCCGTGAGCGGTGAAATATCACAAACAGTTCTGAGTAGCACACTTTCTAGTCTATTTCTCGCTGGTGTATAAACTCTCCAGTGTGCATCTGTGAGTGGTTCCAGGAAGGGGGGGAGGGGGGGGGGAGGCGACGGGGCAGCCTCATTGAGAGTGATGTTCCCAGCCCAGGGGAGTGTATTTGTTTAGCTTTAGTGCTGTCCTAGGGTAAATAAACTCCCATTAGATCAGTGGGCTGTCTCATCTGACTGTGGCTGGAATACATCAGCCCCCGTAGAGATACTTTACTTTCCAACTCAATCTATAAACAGAAAGATGGAAGGAGAGGTGGAGACGGAGAGAGAGAGAGAGAGTGCTGGCTCAGCTCAGTGGTACAGAGCCAACCTGTCTGCCTACTCTGACCATATGACTTTCTCCATCCATCTATCTATCTATCTATCTATCTATCTATCTATCTATCTATCTATCTATCTATCTATCTATCTATCTATCTATCTATCTATCTATCTATCTATCTATCTATCTATCTATCTATCTATCTATCTATCTCTAGGGTCCTCCAGGGAAGTTCCTTGGTGGAGAAGAGGGCAGTGCAGACTTCCAGGTAAGATTTGACGATATCTCTAGCTTTCCCCGTCCATCCATTGACAACTCTTCACTTTTGATGATCCGTACACTTCCTTCCTTCCTCCCCTTCCCCTCCCCCACCCAACAGTGTCCAACTAGCTGTCCAGCGGGACCTAAGGGGCCATCGGGACTGCAGGGAGTCAAGGTCTGTCCGTCTTCCTCAAGTCACCTTAAATGAATAAGCGTATCAACAGCATTGTATTATTCAGCGACATTGATTGAACTGAATGTTTTGCGTGACTGACTCAGTGTTTTCCTCTAGGGACACAAAGGACGTGCCGGTGTACTCGGCGAGCCGGGTAGCATAGGAAGATTGGTGAGCTGCACAGCTTCAGTCAATTTTTACGTCTGTCAGTGTTGGACCTATGAATGGACACACTCGAACACATGCACACACACACACAGTCTTACACACTCACCCACCATTCAGGACCGGCGAAGGCAGGGATTAGCTCTAATGAAGCCCCCCGAGGCACATGACTGGCACTAATCTGGCTGCGATTAGTCAGGCCTGGCCCTGGCCCTGCAGCCAGCATGCAGCGAGCCAGATGAAAGGGGTGGTGAAGAGCCAGGTACATGAAGGGGAGGATGAGAGAGTCGGGGGGTTAGCGCAGCCCTCTCACCTCACTGTTTTAAGCAGAGCTAATGAGCACACACTGGGCTCTGAGAGAGCAGCTAGCCGAGGCCCAGGAATTAGCCTCTGATCTTCCCACACTAGGAGCCTTCTGGCAGCGCTTAGACACTCGACGCGCAAAGTTTCAACGTAACGCTCCTCCAGACAGGCCGGGATCGTAGAAGACCAGCCTGGATCAATGTTGCATTCTGTGGAGCGACTCTCTGTTTCCTACAGTGGGCTAGCGTGGGCAGTTTCCGTCCCCGCCAGCTGTTTCAACTCAAACACAAACAGTTGTATCTGTATAAAAATTCAGTTTTTCTCTGATGCTTATATCACTTATGATTACGTGATTATGTGCCTACTGGGAATTTGTTCTGTACCCCCAGCCAGATTATCTCAAAGTTTCTTGGGTCAAACTCTGTAGATATTCACACATTTACACAAATGTGCAAATGTACCAAATGTTGTTTCGAGCAAAGCACCTGTGCTGCAGAAGACCGGCGCAGAATGAGAATGACTGATCAACCTGCTCTTTTCCCTTCCTCCACCAGGGCACCAAGGGAGATGTGGGCATCTCCGGGGAACAGGGCATTCCAGGACCTCCGGTATGCTGAGAAATGTACAACAAAAAGTCTGAAATATGGACTGGATACATTGTTGTTTTCATTCACGCTTTGGTGTCATCTTTGAATTTGACAGAACCTGGCATTAGACCGGTCAAGGTCAAGGGTTTCTCTCATCCTTGTTTCTTTCCCACTTCATTCTAAGGGTCCAATGGGTCTGAGGGGCTATCCAGGAATGATGGGTCCCAAGGGGGAGGCAGTGAGTTTTCTTTGCTATTTTTACACATTCGCGTGTCAAAACATTCCTTTGTCCTCTTCCTCTTTTGGAACAAACCCATTCTCACTCCTAGATGAGCGCCAGGGAGGCACAGCTAGACCTGCCCCTGCTATACTAACACCATCCATTACCAGCAATGGGGACATATGGAAATGATGCTAACACAAATCTCTCCCCTCCTCTAATGAGTTGGGGTTGTCTGGGTCCACGGTGCCTCCATCTGTAGTTAATGATCCGCTATAGCCATCCGTCTTACTGTTAACATTAGCCGCGTTAGCCAAGTTAGCGCCCAGGCTTAGTGCCAATGCAAGAGTGGCTGGCTGTCTGTGTAGCTCCCATTACCGAAGTGAGTTAAGCGCTAATTACCCCTTTATCAGAATGAATAGTAGGCTACCGTAACTTAGCATCCTCCCCGATCTGAAGTGACTGATAGCACTTTTTTGTTTTTCCTCAGGGACCTCGTGGTTACAAGGGCATCACAGGACCCGTAGGCCTCCCTGGGCCCCCAGTAAGTACCACACATACATTGCATTCCTCACACACAAACAAACACACGTTCTGTAATGTTGGTAAAACCCTCTCTGCTGTTTACAGGGTGAGGAGGGACCTCAGGGACCACCTGGAGATCCAGGAGACAAGGGAGACACAGTGAGTGAATGTCTTCCTCCTCTGTTCATTTTCTTTGAGGCTGTTCTCAAAGCAGCGGAGACGTCAAGGAAGATGAAACTGTAGCTTGTCTCGGCACTTGAATGCGGTTGATGATGTATATCATGAGCGCTGCGGTGACGACTCGGTTGTCTTCCGCAGGGCGGCCGAGGTATCCAGGGCCCGCAGGGCGCAGTCGGCAAAAAGGGAGAGAATGTGAGTGAACGCACTGCTGTCAACACAATACACAGTTACTCTGGTGTTTGCCAAATGAAGCCCACTGTCTCATCCGCCTCCTTTTTCAGGGCCTGCCCGGTATTGACGGAAAGGACGGCACGCCTGGCATTCCTGGAATCAAGGTGAGGGGGTTTTACCAGACGCGATGCTGATGATGATACCAACGATGCGTTGCTTCCGTCTCAGTAAACCAGGGAATTTATTCTCATGCTTCTCTCCTCTCTGTCTGCAGGGCGGCCCTGGGCAGGCTGGGATGCCTGGTCCTCCTGGTCATCAGGGAGCAGCTGTGAGTAATCCACAAGAGTGTGTGAGAGAGAGAGAGAGAGAGTGTGTGTGTGTGTGTGTGTGTGTGCGTGTGTGTGTGTGAGCTTGTTTAACAATGCCACTATAGCTAGCCACATGCAAATAAACACGTCTGTAAGAGCTTATTGTCACTCAGACCACGTAGGGGGGGTCAGTCTGCTCTCCTCCCTGATTGGACGGAGCCTGAGCAGAGGCGGGGGGGAAGCAGCCTGTAAATTTTTGTATGTGTGTTTTCTGGGCAGTCGTCCAGGTTTACAGTGACCCCCTGACCCACGCTGGTTTAGAATTTAAACCACCTTGAAATGGCACTCTCCCTCCCACCGCGGGCAATTTATCACGATCAAACCAATGTGTACGTGTGTGTGTGTGTGTGTGTGTATGTTTTTCTGTGTGTGTGTGTGTGTGTGTGTGTGTGTTTCCTGACTAAGGGGTAATGGAGCATGAGATGCGCATTTTGCTGTGTGGTCACTGCGATGACACTAACACTGCTGTAAACTAAACACCATAACTTAGCCTGCTTTATGTCCCGCCGCGCTGCACCAAGACACACACACATACACACGCACACACACACACACACACACACACACACACACACAAACACACACTGCAAGGTAACCTATTGCATGCTAAATGGCAAAGGGCTCACGCTTCGACGTGGCCTATTTTCACCTCTAATTAGGTGTTAGCGCTTTTACCACCCATGGCCAGCACACACACACATCCTAACATCACACTCACACACACATTCTACACGATCATGACCTCTAATATTTCCCAGTATTTCATACACGTGCAATAATTTGTCCTCGCCATAGTCACAGAATACTATTTTAACTATTGATTCTGTCATTAGGGATTGCCCGGCAGCCCGGGGACAAAGGGTGGACCTGGAGTTCTGGTAAGAACCTCGACCAACTCATGTTCTTCTACGTGACACCGTCAATTTCTCGTGTTTTTATTTCACTTTGTTCACATTTCTTTCTTTCTTCAGGGGGAGGCTGGACCTAGGGGTCCTAGTGGCATGGCTGGTGCCTCTGGACCTCAGGTAACTCATGCACATACACAAAATAAGCATATTTTCATCCATTGAAATTGCGTTCTTGGATATTTTACACTTATATGGTAGTATATATTTGTATGGATGATCTATAGAAGTGGATGTAACTGCAGTATCTCTCTCTCTCTCTCTCTCTCCTAGGGTGAGCCTGGTCTTCCTGGTGAGGCTGGTATGGAAGGAGTTCCTGGACCCAAGGTAAGGATCCAGACTTATTACATGTAAACCTAAGCAACAACTGCTGCTGTCAACCAAGGATACTCACCTCACCCGATTTCCGCAGGGCGACAGAGGCCAGAGGGGAGCGGTTGGGCCACAGGGAGTGGTCGGCAAGCCCGTGAGTTATTTATCCACGCATTTCCGCATCTTCGCAAAAAAAAACACAGATATTGGCGCCCTGGAGCCTGCAATAGTCCAATATCACGCACTTCCGCCTGCGGTGACCATTTCCAATAATCTCCTCACAGGGAAGCAAGGGAGAGAGAGGACCCATGGGTGTTCCAGGTGCTCAAGGCCTTACCGGAACCAAGGGAGACAAGGTGTGTGTGTGTGTGTGTGTGTGTGTGTGTGTCATTATTGCTTGTACCCGAGCATCAATTCAGTTACACAGGTTTATCCATTGGTGGCAGTGTTTACCCATGAATAAATGCCACATGAATCCACAGTGAATCGCTGGATGTAAATGGAGCCTAAGTAATATAAATGATAATCTTAGTAACCTCATATCCCTTATTTTAGAGATTAAACTACATCTTTCTTACTTTGTGATCTCTGGTGTCGCTGGCTTGAATCAATATTCCGACCTTGTGGTTTTTTTGTTATAGATTTATGTACATTTCTGTATGAATCAACCTCATTTTCTTTCCAGGGATTCCAAGGAAAAGTCGGGCCCAAAGGAGACTTTGTGAGTAGCAAATCTGCTCTTTTAAACCGTATTGTCCGAGACTTATCTTCGTCGTACCTCAGCTCCATACTGACAAACGCCTCTGGCGGTCCCCTTCGCTCCCCCCCCCCCCCACACCCTCCATCTTTACCAAATCTCTCGCTGTTTCTCTTTTAGGGTGACCCCGGTGTCGAGGGACTGGCTGGGGAGAAAGGTGAAAAGGTAAATAGCTTTTAATAACAAAGCTAAAAAAAACAAGCTTGATGTGAAGGAGCGTAAAAGTCTGGGAATTTACCAAACACTCGAAAAACGCAACAACACTTGCAGGCTTTAGATAAGAAGGTTTAAAAAACTTGGGTTCTGAAGGCATCAAAGCACAGTGGTATGTAGCAGGGAAGTCTATAATCACACCAGAGTACAAAGAAAAAGAAAAAAAGAAAGTCTGTTTTTGAATTTGCATTCAAATCCTCTTAACAATCCAGATGGCAAATGAGCTATTTACATGACGGTGGAGCAATGATGCAAGTTGGATGTTTGAAGCAGGGTTCATTTGCAATACTCACTCAAAGAGTCTCTCTGAGGCAGAAATGATGGAAATGAAATGACGGCGTAATGAATGTGAAAATGACAAATACACTCTCTCTCCAACGACAGGGCTTGTCCGGTGAACCCGGGCCCAAGGGACAGGTGAGCATGGCGATGTGTTGAAAAGCGCAATCAAACGACATAAACCTTTTTATCCATTTGTAGTTCTTTCCTTCTCTCCTTTCCTTCTTTCCTTTCCTGCGTTTTCATCATTTTAAACTCTCCATCTAATCCTTCCTCTCTTCACAGCAAGGAGTGAGGGGTGACCCCGGACACAACGGCCCCACCGGAGACCCTGGAAAACCAGGAGACCTGGGTCCAGCGGGACTGTCCGGCCCAAGGGGACTCAATGGGGAGCGGGGAGTACCGGGCATGCCAGGAATTCAGGGGCCGGCGGTCAGTCCACTTGACTTCTGATCGCAACATGTAGTGTGAAATAGCCGTGTAAGGGGAACATTGCCCAGTCTGTTTCGAGAGGCTCAAACTTGCTCTTCCTCTTTCCAGGGACGGGACGCGTCTGACCAGCATATTATTGAAGTGGTGTTGAAGATGTTGCAGGGTAAGTGACTACTCCTGAATATCCACCTTTGATGTCCGGAGGTGAGATTGGATGAGCTCATTTCCCCGGACCGACTTTCATCTCCTGAGCAATCAGTTGGATATCATCAAAGGTAATTTAATCCGAATCATTTTCCGCAGTAAAATAATGTGTCCGCTTTCTCGTCTTTCTCAGAGAGGCTAGCGGCAGTAGCTGTGAGCGCTAAGAGGGCTGTGCTCGGCGGAGCAGGTGTAATGGGACCTCCGGGCCCTCCCGGTCCTCCAGGGGCCCCCGGCTCCCAGGGGCCGCACGGCCTCACCGGTGCCCGCGGCATCCCCGGCATGATGGGAGGCCACGGACAGATCGGAAACACAGGACTCAAAGGTAAGAGACAGGGGGGCGCAGACTGCGATATCGCGATTGTACCGTTGAGAGGATGGATTTGAACCCGTTTCCTTTTCCAGGAAAGAGAGGGGCAAAGGGAGAGAGAGGAGATCCCGGAAAACCCCACCCAGGACCAGCCGGACCTCCAGGACTACCAGGTAAAAGCAGAAAGCTCCTGTCATACATGGGGACTGTGTAAGGTTTTGTCCTCCTACGTTGTCCTTCAGTGCTAAAACCAAACCAGTGGTAGATACTGACCACAGGTTGAGCAGAGGACAGTAGCAGAAGCTGGGGACCGTACATTGCCACAGGGGAGCCTGGGCGTTTTAAAAGCGTCATTAACTTCAGTCATTTAGCAGATGCTCTTGAATGTGAACCTAATAGGAACGCAACAGTACACACATATTCAAACAGTAGCAACACATCACACTCACCCACGCTCGACACGATCAAGTTAACAGACCGGAACCCTCTTTCGTCCGCAGGTCCTCCCGGCATCGACGGCGTGGCTCGCAACGGCAGGCACGGTGAGAGAGGACCTCAGGGATCCGCCGGAGAGGCCGGTCGGCCCGGAAAGGCGGGCCCGGCGGGTCTCCCGGGGTTCTGCGAGGCGGCGATGTGCCTGGCTGCGTCGGCGTACACCTCCCCCAGACTACAGGATGCTGGAAGGGTCAAAGGACCCAGCGTCTAGAGACCTTTCTCGCCATCAGCAGCTCACAACACCTGGGAGAAGGAGAGAGAGAGAGAGAGAGAGAGAGAGAAAGAGAGAGAGAGATCGAGGGAGAGAAGGAGAGAAAGAGACCACTCTTCTCAGTTGGACAACATCAACAGCGAGAGGTGGGGGGGGGGGTAATATTATGGTGACTGGACGTTGCCCCCCTCCTGAAACTGACAGCCTTAATTTCTAGCTGGTTGGACATACTCTGATCTTAAGCCCCCACATCACCATGACAACAGCAGCAGCTCACAGCTACCCACATCCTCCTGAATCCTCTAGTGGATTGGACGGTGTGGAATGTCTGTCACATCCAAATGTCCCTCCCCTCCTCCAGCAGTAAAAGAGGGACAGATGTCAGCCACCACATCATCAGTATCTATGAGCTCAGAGGAAAAACGGTGAAAGGTGCCTTTCTTGTATACCGCGGTCACTTTAAATGGTATGGTTTTATATACGCAATATTATGTTTGAGATATGTTTTGAAGTTAAAATGCCCTGCCTATCCCGTGACATCACACCCGATGCCTTAAAAGTGTACAAAAAAAGGACCAATAAATGATTGCAATCTAAATTTACACTCAGTACTGTACTGTACCTTTTGTAAAATGTAGTCTTGAACCTCTCATCTGTAAGCTTGAGTGAAATCCCTGTTTTTACCTCATGTGTACATTGCCTCCACACCCCCCACCCCTTTTTCCACCCAAGTCTCATTTTAGAAACTAACGACTAGCTTTATCTCTTCCTCTTGTTGCCTGGCAACAGCATATCCTGATGGGCATTCCCATCTCCCACAATGCAGTGCTGTAAATCTTTGTAAATGTGTGTTGATTATTATGTAGAGGAAAAGGAATGGGTTACGATATGCACCGAGAAAAATCCTGTGTTAATGAATTCAATCAGTAATAAAAGTTCCTACAGAAATAACTACTTCTTCCAAAACTAATCAGTCACAGTAAGAATGTGCTTTCTATGCCACTGTCAACATTTTACTAAGATAATAATGACTGATTTTTTTCATTAACAGAAGCTATTTATTGTTCTTTATATGAATCATCTGTAAAGAAAGAGAGTTTTTCTTTTTTTCCTGGCTGTTCAGGTCGACCCGAACCAATAAAGAGGAACCTTTTGTAAAATCCAATGTTCTTCTGTATCATGTGGGGAATGAAAAAAAAAAAAAAAAAGTCTCTTAAGTAAAGCTCAACAGCTTTGGCTCGCTATCATTTCATTTCTCCAATCCTGAATCTTTGGCAGTATCAGTTCAATTATCTATTGCTGCATGTAATAAAATCTCCTGCTCCCAAAGCTGCGGATGCTCAGCTTTTGTCAAATATTCTTGTACTATCAAAGCCAAAAAATCCCCTACTGTATATGTGAGAATAAATAATTGTACATATGTATGCACACACTCTCACAAACACACACCTTTCTTGCAAAGAAAACAAACGACCACACTCATTGCACATTTCTGCTTTTAAAAATGGATCTTTTTTTTTTTTTCCTCAAATGTTTCATGAAACAACATACATGGCGCACATGATGAGTTGGACAAAAATGACGGTGATAGTAAGACACACAGCAACATACACACAGGTTAGGAAGTTGGATGGACAATAGTGTTGCTAGTCTACTGGGAATGTAGCGACATGATACAGCCTCTTTGGAAAAGTGATATAATTCAATTTGTAATGAAGTCTAACATTTCCCATGGGTATGCTTGCGAGAAACAGAGTGCTGCATATAGTTCTTAACTAGAGGTCTGTTAGGGCTTGTAAAACTACAGAGATGGTAACAGATGGTAAAGCTTTAAGACTCCATATAACTCCAGACAGCAAAAATGATCGCGTAAAAAGAGAACACATGTAAACTCAAGTATACTGTACCATATAACCTAACGAAAGACGATGTCTAACACCCGATTCTGTTTCTGACGGTTTCCATGCGGGCTCCGAATGTATTTTGATTTTTATGCTTAAATGGGATCGTGAGGGCTTAGTGGTCATGCGTAGTGTGTTGCATTACAGTACAAGTGGTGAATGGGCTCAATTCGAGTTTCTATTTTGTTAAACAAGTGCCTGGTGATGCAGACAGATGGCTAGAACAGCTACTTTGGAATACAAAATGAGATGAGATGGTTTGAAATGGCTGCATTTACAACGAAGACTGGAGTTAAAATGACACTCGATAATGAACTTCAGCAACATAATTACAAAAACCAATATGCTTTCACACGTAAAAGCAGTTCTATCTCATAAATAATTTGTCTTTTACTGAACACATTATTCCACGTTGAAAGCTTATAGAGTTTACAAAAATATCCCTTTGGCAGTTTTGTTGCTGTATAACCGGTGACCATAACAAAGTGGCGAGCCATGCTTTTGCCTTTTCCAAATCTTATATAAAAAAAAGTATAAAAAGCCACTATATATAAATATAAATATGTACAAAACAGACACTCCATCAAAGAGGGTATGAATGCAGGTTGTTGATGTTTCTACAGTACAAAAAGATGAAAATTTTCCAAGGGATATTCTCTTATAAATCAAATCCAAAATACATATTACACCTCAAGCAGGAAGACAGAATATTACAGATGCACGGGAACTGGATTTTGTATGAAAAAAAAAAAAAATGTGAGTGGTAGAAGCAAAGTGCTACAATAATTGTATGGATTCTCTTCCTACGGATTTCGATGGAAAGCGAAAAAGCGGAAGAGGAAGATGGAGATTCTTGTAACCTTCCCTTAGCTGGTCAAAAATGTACAAAAGGTCAGACAAAAGAGGTGGCAAGATGAACATGAGAACTTATGACATGGCAGTGGTTTGGCGTTCATAGGCAAATAAACTGGTGCAATAAAAAATCTGCTGCAGGTGTTTCTGTGTAGGCCTCGGTCCCAGCGGGGCCCTAGCTCTAGATATAAAGGGTTTTGCTCAGGAGCTACAGCTGTGGGGGTCGATCTATACTATTCAACAGTGAATGGTGCTCCAGTATTTCATCATGTGGACTGACTTAAGAACTTTGGGTTGTGGTCTTTGGCTTTGGCCTTCTGTCTTCTCCTTAGTCTTTTTTGCTTCATTCCCCTCTCCCCCTTTACATCCCTCCAACCGTCTACCAGGGGCCCTTCATAGGCGGGCCCTTGGGGCTGTACTCGACTGGATGGCTCATACAATCTCCAGGAGCACACCGGCCGTCATTCCCCTTTGGACCAGGCTTTCCGGGGGCGCCTGAGATCCCAGGAACGCCCTGTTGGCCAACGGGCCCTGGGGATCCCATCTTACCATAGCCTGGGGAGCCTGGGACACCTGGTGGAGGAGAGGGAAGAGGACGAATTAGAGATGTAGCCATAGCAGAAATCACAATTATTGCTCCGTGCTATATTAGTGCTCGACCTCCAGGGGGAATTGTTTAAAAATGTCTGTTGCTCTCTTTTCAGCCTTCAAAAAATGTTGATGATGATTATTGTTGTATCAGAGACATGACTTACTACTGAATTATACATGTCTCTATGTATATTTTAGCTCATCTACTCTACAACTTTCTAGAGTCGCTGCGGTACTGATACAGTCAGGGGATTTCTATGATGGCTACTACTGTATCAGTTGTCACATAAAGATCAATTTCATTGATCCACAGCCTTGCAGAGCGCGTGTTACCTGGTGCTCCTGGAGGGCCTGAGTCTCCCATTTCTCCCATTCCCTTATCTCCTTTCTCTCCCTGTGGTCCTCGTGGTCCTGAAGACAGGAATAGAATAACACATTTTAACCACTCGTTAGCTCAACGTCTGTTAATGACGCCCGTGTATGTCACTGTCATGGTGCTCAGAGTAATGAACAATTGACAAACTCTAGTATCGAGGACCAACGTGTTTTGGCTGCAATAGATTACTGATATCACTGAGATTTGGCTCACCGGGGGGTCCTTGGCCTCCTGGCCGGCCCTCTCGGCCGATCTGTCCCGGCAGACCAGGTGCACCTGGGTTCCCTGCTCTACCTTGAGTCCCGTCCTTCCCTGGGGGCCCAGGCCGACCTGGGGATGCCATCTCTACAGGCGTCTGCATGCGGGACATGTAGTAGCCCATTCTCTCTGCGGAGGGAACATTTACAACAGCACCACTCAGGACACACAGTAACACAAACAGTCAATGAGTCAATTTGGAGATGACAACAAGCCCTCACCATCGAAGATCTTTATGACCTGCTGGCGGATGAAGGCCTTGATGTCATCATAATTCACTACAGCCTATGGAGGGAGAGAAGAAGAAAAAAAACACAGAGGGGAAACGTTAATCAACGTACAGTAGAAAATTAGAAAATTCATTATTTACAAGTGCAGATGGAGGTAGCGATTGCCTCTGGACACCATGTATCATCACTTCTCACTACCAGGCCACATAATGCATGATGTGCTCTACAAACTAAAAATGAACGGTGGCTCTACGATGCTGAAAGTGTAACGGTATAATCTCACATCTCGTCCAGGTGACCCTGCAGATCCTGGGGACCCGTCGGAACCAGGTGAGCCCGGGTTTCCCCTCTCCCCTCTGGGCCCGGAGGGGCCCATCATGGGCTGTGCGTCCTTGGAGTGGTATCCTCCACCACCCGGGAGGCCCGGCCTGCCTCTCTCCCCCGGAGGCCCCCTCTGACCTGCGGCTCCTGACTCACCCTGAGGGAGAGAGACAGAGGAGGTAGTAAGTGTTATATACAAGAGAAAGTGCATGTTACTTGTATACCTCATATCTGTATGGGGATTGGATACACAATGGAAAGAGTAGATCACATCACCCCAATTTTAGCATCCTTATATTAGTTGGTTTCAAAATTTATTTTTCTCATAATACTGTCTAGATGAAAAGCAAGACATGATCAGCAATCAGGGACTTTGGAACAGCCTGCCTGAGGAACAGAGGGTGGCTAAATGTGTATCCTCTCTTAAATTACTGCTTAAAACTCAATTTTATAGACTTGCTTTTATGTAATGACCTGTTATTAATTGCATTTAACCTCCCTTTTATGGTTTACTTTTATGTTCTTGCCTTGGTGTCGTATTCCTTACCTTGCTTGCATTGCTTATGCTGATGATGTTATCCTTTTAATTGATACTTTTTTTTTGTAACCGTGTTTTGATAAGTGCTGTATAAATAAAAAACAATCCCGAACCCGGTTTCAGAAAGAAAGGGGGGGGGGGGGGGGGCTCCTTTAAAACCGCCTCGGGCTACATCTGTATCACTTCCCACACAGCAGCACCCTCCGTTCACTCTGTGTACACGCGCTCAGAAAGCGGCCCCGCTGCATTAGCGACAGTGATTTATCGAGGACAAAGCAGCCCATAATGGACGTCTAATGTTTACACGTCACCGACGGACACCGGCTCTCGAAATAGAGAGGGGGGAGAAGAATAGAGGAGTCCGTTCTTGTCTCTCTCCTCTGTTCTCCTCTTCTGTGCAGCTAAAGCCCTGACAATGCCGTCCTGTCAGCGTGACAAATAGCCTCATCTAGCATCTCTCCTCATGCTTAATAGCATTATCCCAGGGCCAGAGAATAACTCTATCACTGCATCCACCTACTGTACGCTCGTGTCTGGGCGAGAGATGCTCGGCGAGGAGGCAGCCGGCTGCCAGTTTTGGAGAGGGGGGGGGGGGTGATGTGAGGTGAGGAGGAAGGAGGGAGCCAAAGGGAGGGTCGGAGGGTTAGTGAACTGATGACTGTGTTAAGTGAGTGTGCTGAGTGGGCAGAAACAGAGAGAGAGAGAGAGAGCGAGCGAGCGTGTTCAGCACCGTAGTGTGTCAGGCCCAGGAGTCCCTGAGCTGAAGTAGACAGTAAAAGGGTGCACCGCAGTATAAGATGGTCTGCCGGTGGTAATGGATGGGCGAGCTGTGACAACACACACGCGCACACACACACGTCACGCTGAGGCCGCTCTCACCTTTTGACCCGGCTGCCCGTTCTCCCCCGGTACACCGGCCGCCCCCTGTCACAACAAAGTGAAAGACTCAGCAAAGGGACAAACTCATTTGGAAACACATGACTTAATGTATTTCTCCTCCATTATCCTGTAATGGGGACAAACGGCACGCCCGGTTATTACTCACATCTTTACCAGCAGCGCCGTCGCTGCCTGGATCGCCCTGAGAGACACAAGGAGGAGTGGGAGGAAGGTTGGGAGGTTGAGAGATATTTTGGCTGGCAAGCAGTGCGGAGGAAAGTTAATTAAATTTACTTCCTGTGGGTATCAGATTGTGAAGTAGGCGCAATTGCATTGTGGTGGCGATAATGGGTACTGACCAGAGGCCCTGGGTGTCCGGGTGGTCCCGGGGATCCTCCCATGCCTGGGAGACCCCTCTCTCCGGCCTGACCCTTATCTCCCTGAATACCCTAGAGAGGGGGATAGAAAAGGAGCGTTCAAATTCACTACTATTGTTTGCTATTTCGGCTGCATGACAGCTTTTCTACTGTGTATGTGTTTGCTTGTTGTAATCATGTGCTGTAATTATCGGTTTTTATCATCTTCTGCTCTCATTATTTATCTTATTATTATTATCCAGAGTCTATTTTCTGCTGCTGCAATTACCTCATTTCCCCACGGGGAGCATTAAAGATTTAGATCATCTAATCTAATCAGCTAATCCATGTTCATTGCAACAAAAAAAATGATCTGGACGCGTTTCAGAACATTTCTCTCACCAGTCCCGCTGGGCCAGCAGGTCCCGGGGGTCCGGCTGGTCCTGTAGGTCCCTGTTAGGGAAAGACAACGAAAACACACACACACACTACTGTTACTGTTACTGCAGCCTAACATACAATATTGACAGACAGCGAGGAACATACAGTAGCTGCGAAGACCTCGGTTCAAAAGGCCATGAACTCACAATGTGGCCGGAGGGTCCGGGTCGTCCCAGAGCTCCTGGTGTGCCGGGGTCGCCCTGCAAAGGTCACGGATCAGATCAACAGGGTTACATCACCATGACAGCACAGCACACGGCTATCTACATAAATGGTGGATGTGAGGTCTACTGTCTATCCAAAGCAATGATGTAGCAGATGTAGTAGTCACCTCCGGTCCTGGTCTGCCTGCTGGTCCCGGTGGACCCGAAGGTCCTAGATCACCCTGAACGAAGACAAGGTAAAAGAAGAAGTGAGAAGAGAAACTCAAGCGTAAGGCACAAGAAAATAAGAGTGATGTAGAAATGCAACCCACGTGTTGCTTTCTGTTTTCATTGGTATTAATTTGATGCAGCACCTTGGCGTAACAGACAAGCGTGGCAGACGGATACGCAGACAAACAAACACTGAAGCAGCGAGACGGTCTTGGCTAACCTTCTGTCCGGGGAAGCCGACGTGGCCAGTCTTCCCTTTGAATCCCTGCAGGAGAGACATCATCAAAGAGAATCAGATCGGTCCCGTATCAACATTGCAACAAAGTACCAGACCGCCAGAGAACAGGCACACGTGTCTTTTGAAAATCTCAAACACTTGCTCTTGGGGAGAGACCACACACTGAGGAGCACAGAGACGTAGACAGAGAGAGAGAGAGAGAGAGAGCGAGAGAGATCAATTCCTTTCTTCCTTGAGGCAGACTGGAGTGTGTGAGCATCGCTAACTCTGTGCCACGTCGGTGTACGAGGCAGGCGGGAAGAAGATCTTAGAAAAGGATGGGGAGCTATAGGAACCGAGCCGGAGCCGCAAAGAAGAGAGTTTCAAACGGGGTCACGTCGCCAGTGACATCAACCCAACGCGCTACGCTAAGCTATGATACGGGTGAGGTGAGCCGGAATATGCTAACTCCTATACGATGCCGTCGAAAACCGCATTGAAGCATCGAGTTGAAACTTGAAACTTTCCTACCACCTTCACAACACGCGCATCACTTTCGGCACAAACGATTTACCCACGTTTGTCAGCGCTCCCGGTAAACGGGTTTCCGGGGGAAAGGCTTCCGCGCCGGAATAGATTCAGTCACGCAGGCTTCTTTGCATAATGGTTGGCTGTGTGTGGAGCTGGGTGTGAGTCTCATTCCTCATAGCGATGCAATTCAAAGTGTGCCAATCAGATTTATATCCTCCGAAAAACAAAACGGAGTGAAAAATAATGGCGGCGGCGGCGACGCTGGGAACGTATCGGAGGAGCGAAGCATCACAGCGGCTTCTTTAAGCTTTAATTTCTGAATGATTTGGCAGATTTGATGATTTTGAAATCAAAAGCAAAACCTGATAATGCATTAAAATCTCATTTAGTTATTTAGGTGCTTCAAAAAAAACATAGTGGGGAGCAAATTGGGTGACGTAAAGGTTCAAAGGTGACACTCACTGGGATTCCTCTTGTTCCTGCTTGTCCTGGAGGGCCCGCCTCTCCCTGACAGAAAGAGAAAACGACAGACACACACAGGCAATGTCACACAAGTCAACCGTCAACTGTCTACTATTAACTATACCACTACAGAGTTTGTATGGTCACTTACAGTGGTGGCCAAAATTATTAGAACACCTGACAGATCTGAAAATATTGACCTTTTCTTGCCTCCAAAACATGATTTCATTTCATAATGTTCATGAAACATGCAGATGGTTGCTCTGAGCACAACAAATATCAGATGAAGTGAGTCCTACTGTTTTTATCCACTTTTAACTTTAATATTTGGTATGTCCACCTTTTGCAGCATTCAAAAGAATCACACAGCTGTGTCCTAAGACTCTTGATCACCATCAATTTAACCACGATCACACCTGACAATGATTACACAAGTAATTTGGCTTCTTCTGTGAAGGAACATGATTGTGTGACATTGACAGTGAAATAGGCCTAGCTTGTTTTTTGTAAGGAAAATGATGTAAATCTCCTTATGATGGCTGTATTCTATGGTTTATAGAGCATAATGATGACTTTGGATATATTTCATTCATTTTATGGGTATTTTAATGGCCAATTGAACAAAAACAACTGAAACCTCTTAAATGTATGCCAAGTGTTCTAATAATTTTGGCCACCACTGTATGTGGTGCATGTGGTTGCACGTGTAAAACAACTCTTACCCGCAACCCTGGTTTCCCATCCTTTCCATCCATTCCTTCAATGCCAGGAGGCCCCTGTCATTGCGAACACATACAGAGACGTCGGATCAGGATTCTCATAAACGTTTGTGCATGTGTATTGCTCACACAACATCTGGAATAGGACAAAGTCAAACAGACAAAATAGATGCACATACCATCAGTCCTGGGGGGCCGGGGCTGCCTGGTGATCCGGTTGGTCCCTGAGAGCCCTGGGCCCCATCATTACCCTGAGAGAGAAAAAGTGTAGGGCATGAACACACTGATATTTGCTTTCCACGACTACAACAAATGACAAGAACAAAATGTATCAAAATATAATCAGAAACAGCTCAAAGTGTGATTATTTGGTGTCACCTTCTCAGCTTTGGGTCCAGGGGGCCCTTCCCTTCCGGATTTGCCGGGGAGACCTGGTGGACCCTGAAAATACACACAATAATACACAGTGCAAAGTTAACTTTTAAAAATCAAAAATTTGAAATAGTAGGAGATAAGTGATTACACACCTGTTGTCCTGGGAAACCTGGTTGTCCTTGGAAACCCTTGAAAGAAAAAAAGGATAAACGTATGATGGCTGAGCGTGACTCTGTTTTGTATGATGGTAAAATAGATATTAGTATGTCATGTTAGGTTTTAGATTCTTTTTTGTCATTTTTGCCTTTTGTGGACAGTTCAGTGTGTGTGTGTGTGTGTGTGTGTGTGCCACAAAGGTGCTACATGGCACATGCCCCAACCTCCTGAGCCACCCGTAAGCCTGTGCTTCCCATGTCCTTACCTGACCCCCTTTGGGTCCAGCAGGTCCTGCTGGTCCCGTGTCTCCTTTAGCTCCCTGAAGACAAAAAAAAAATAGCTCAACTGTCAAGCAACAGCAAAGTCCCTTAGCAAGTATGAAGTGATACATCAAGAAGTCAGGTTATGTTCCGATAAAGTCTGAGAATAAAAATGATGATGAAACACTGACCGCTGCGCCAGCCTGTCCTTGGTACCCTGGGTTACCGGGAGGACCCTGCAGCAGGGAGGGAAAGGTTAGCCAAGAAATACACTACTGGGAGCAGA
Source organism: Hoplostethus mediterraneus (assembly GCA_034670385.1). Taxonomy (NCBI): domain Eukaryota; kingdom Metazoa; phylum Chordata; class Actinopteri; order Trachichthyiformes; family Trachichthyidae; genus Hoplostethus; species Hoplostethus mediterraneus. Next base: position 11,620,782 of record JAXDDW010000009.1, on the reverse strand, counting down.
TGCTCTGAGCATGTTCGTCAGCATATTAGTCCTAATGGTCTTGCTGCAGTGACTTACTGACTCTCCCTTCTGACCGCTGTTTCCAGGGCTGCCACGTTCGCCCTTCAGTCCCTGGCAAGTGAACCAAAGTCAATCCACATATCAATATAACTACCTGTGCATCCATCCGTTCATTAACGCTGTCAGATTGTTGATCTTTCATAATGAGGCGCTGAGGTTAACTTACGTGCATCCCGGGCGGTCCCATGGACCCTGGATACCCAGATGTCCCCGGAGGCCCCTGGGGTGAGACACAAGCAATCAATCAAACAAGGGAAAACTAATGATTAAACCTCACGTTATATTTCTAGGAAAATAGATCGACCGGTACCGTACCTGTTCACCCTTCATTCCCGCGAGTCCGGGTGATCCTCGCTCGCCCTGCTGACCCTGAGAGTGAGGAGAGTAAGGGATGATTAGAAGAAAAAGAAAAAAAAGGAGAAGAGAGGATGTAATGTGAATGTCTGGAATAAAGACTTCCACCGGGGCCTGTCTATACCGTGGCTCCTCTACGCTACGCCTCTATCGGGCTTCAGGTTGGTTGATTTACATCCGTGACTGTGAAATACGGAGGATGAGCGCTGCCTACTGGGTCCAGCTCTCCACACACACACACACACACACACACACCAGTTGATGAATTCATCATTTATTTTTCATCCCAAAAGAAATTGATCTTCAAGTATTGCTCATTTCATCCCCCCCCCCCTCCACCTGCTTCCTCTGTCGTAGATTCATGTGCGATGGCTCATCAAAGCTGCAGAGCTTCATTAAGGAAATTCACATCTTTCTTTAAACAACTTAACGAACATGAGTAATAGATCAGCAGGGGTGCCCACGTTCTCTCTCTCCTCACATATAAACATGCCAACCCACACATGCACACAGCTGAAGCTAACACCTGGCATTAAGCGCTGCTACCCTGCAAATGGATGCCACGCAGAGCTCGCCCAGCTCATCCATTTAGCATCTCTATTCTGCTAAAACAATGAATTTGAATGAGGGTGGGGGGGCATTCTGTCTGCACAGCAGTCCCACTCTCCATCACTTAGACAGGGGGAATAATTGAACAACTGGAGAAGGAGACAACAAAATCATTTCCTCATCTGAAATAACTTTCATTAAAGAGCCACGGAGAGAGACAGGGAGATGGAGATGGCGAAGATGGTATAATCAACTCTGTGGGGAGCGGCTTGATTTAAAAGCGAGATGATCCATATTTGAGATGAAGAGGCAGACAACACAAAAAAAAAAGAAAAGATTGAGAGTGAGAGAGAGACAGATATTAAAAGGGAGAAAGTGAGAAAATGGGTGAGAGGAAGTGTTCAATTATAGTCGGTTGTGAAACTCACAGACAAACCAGATGGGCCCTGAGGACCAGGGAAACCAGGGGGACCCTGTGAACGGAAAGAACAGGCAGTGAGAGGGACACCCTAAAACGCCTGGGACAAAAACAAACTAAGTCACCAAAAATGAAGTCCATTTAGGCCCACAGTGTAAAGTAGTTAGCTAGTAGATTGCTGTTGCTGTGACGCAGAGATTTCTCCTTCTCCTGCCGTTCTCCTGTCCACAGCCACATTGTAAGAAGTTCTCATTGGAAACACCAGGGGGCTCTGTGAACTCATGTAAACTGGAAAACGCAGGGCCCCTTTTCAAGCTGCTTGGTCTCTGAAGTTATGAAAGACAAAAAAAAAAAACCAGTGGTGCTGTCCTAAAATCTGGGAAAATATAAAATCGTTTCTTTTACAGAAGTAATGACTAACGGTTGTAAGGCAGCGACTACAATGCACTTCATCGTGTGTGATAAATGATTGATTCTTTTTTCAAGCGCGACGAGGGGGGAAAAAAAGAGTGTAATCAAAGTGCTGGAAAACTTCTTAGTTACCGACCACCACGAACCACTCACCACCACAGCGCTACATGTGCCTACAATTAAAAAACTTGGCACACATAACCTGCTTTTTCAAGTCACCTGTGGAGCAGCGGTAGAACTATCTGGGGAGGTTCTAGCAAAGTAGCAAGAAAAAAACAGACTTTTTTTTGCTGAAGCCTCACGAGGAGGTTCGGTAAAGCCTCACCAAGCTTCCCGGTTGTCCCGTTTGACCTCTCTGACCCTGTGACCCCTGCAAGAAAGATAAAGAAAGGTGAGTTTCCCAGTCTATATAGCATTTTAGATACACATGCATGCACAGAGACACACACGAACACAGGTACAGACTCACCTGCTCTCCCTTTATTCCTGGTGATCCTGGCTGTCCTGGATATCCCGGTGTCCCCACGCATGGTGGGTCATTGTTCTATGAGGGAACGGGGGGGGGGGAAAAAAGTCATGGAAAGTCATGGCAAAAAAGTCATGGCACAGGAAATGTGCATGTGTGTGTGTGTGTGTGTGTGTGTGTGTGTGTGTGGCTACAGTACTTTGTGACTGCAACTGACCGCTGGTTGAGTTGCCTGCTCCCTCTGCGTCTCCAAACACTGCAAGCAGACAGGCAAGAGAGGCGACTTACCGCAGTGATAGCACAATGTTGACGCCATGTTGTGTCAGACTGATACATACTCACATCAAGCCACGCCACCTCAAATACCATGTTAGGTGGGGGGTTGTCTAATATCGCATACATCACAGTGGTACAACAAACGCAAAGACGCCCAGTACCCTCCTCCCTCCCAACCTCACCCCGTCGCAGCTGTCCTCGGGGCTCACGCCGGGCTTGCCCTGGTCTCCCTTTTCTCCCTTGGCACCAGTTGTGCCGGGCACCCCTGGCAAGCCCTGGGAGCAGCCCCCGACACAGTCCTCCTGCGGCACAGAACGAACACACACACACACACACACAGTTGTCATGTCAAAGACTGAGTAAAGAATGTACACTAATTGAAAACCATGAAGCTCCATTCCCCATAATGCACCCCTGTGCTGGTTCACTCACATCACCCTCCGCTCCGGCGGAGTCCTGTGGCAGCTGCTGGTCCTGCACAACAGGGTTCTAGAAAGGGGGCAGGGGAAGAGACATTCAATCAATTGTAGGTACACGTGTATAACATTAAGGATAACTGAATGAGCCCAAGTCAACAAAATCAACTCCTGCCTTGCAACATTTTGCACACCGGAACTATGTTTCACAATGTTCCTCTTCAAAAACAACTCCAGCACAGTACTTCATTGAATACGTGTTTACTCCAGAGAGAAAACATCATTTCAAAACCACATCACACCATATAAGGAATTGATTACTTTAGGGCCTACACTTCTTCCCAGTTTCTGTGTAATTCATTGTGTACGAGTCGGTCACTGGTACTGAGGTGCGTTTCGAGTTCTGTAAATGGGAGTGACCTGACATGAACCAGACACAGACAGACACAGAGCCAGTCTACCAATGGCTCTGGCTCTACTCTAGTGTTTTTTTCAGTTCATTGGCACAGTGTTGTTCAAATCAGACACCCGACGTGACACCACACCTCATTTTTATCATTCATCCTGCACCCTTTGGTGCAAAGTATCTGGACTTGCTGCTGCCTGTCTATGCACACTTTTTATAGTTGGACTGTGGCACAGGGGAGTGTAACATCAAATCCTGTGTTTTGTTAAATGCCAAAAGAGGAGGCCAGGTAGTTTCTATGATGTTAACAGATCCAGTCAAATTCACATCGCTGTCCAACAGTAGGAGCGGTAAACGCTTTGTGGTTTTGACTGATAATCACGTATTGAAAATGTTTCCTTCCCTTTGGCTCTTCATTTTCTGGAATCAAAGGCATTTGCATTTACATTCACATGCACACCAATACTTTAATCTTACTGTGATTATGATAATGCAAGCAACACATAGGCTTTGGAAGCATCTTAATATAATGTTATGTCAATTGGGGTCATATTTGGAGTATTAATTAAAACAGGTGGAGTACTGTGCAGTTAGTCAGATTGGTGGTGGGCTGTCTGCACATAGAAACTACTCCAAGGAAACTTGTCCATGATAACAAACTTTCACTTTTACAACTACTATGATTGTTTGTACTCTTCATGCCTCAGTCACCATGCATCCCCCCCCCCAGTCAGAAACTGGGGGAGCATCGCAAATGCAGCCCAGTGAAGCAGACATGCTGCTATGTCAGGAGTGAAATGCATGATGATATTCACCGCCTACAGAGGAGGACACAAATGGCAATTTATTCAACCACTGATCACAATTTGCAATTTTATAATTAAAAAAAACGGGAATATTAAAAGAACCTTCTTCTGACATGGACGTAAATAGGAAAGGGAAATATTGTTTTTTTCGTTTAGTTTCAGCGCATTGTTTCCATAATCAAAGTAGGAACAATAATTAGATTGTTGTGCATGTAAACAAAGGCAGTGACATAGTGTGAGAACAAGGGCTATAGGGAAAAATCCACTCATTTTTGTATGCTCAAAGGAATCTGAGGCATTCAAGACACATTCAAGACACAAATTGTTTTTTCCATTTACATGTACAGCAATCAAACACAACATGAAACAATCATTTGTAATAGAGGTGTTGTTTATGGTATATACCATGGTATCAGTACAAGTGTGTAAAGTAAAAGTAAAAGTGTTTTTCCAAATTTTCCCACAAACCAATGTGAAAATCCATGTTGTAATACATTGTATACAACAATCCATACTGAGGCAAACGGTTATCTCTCATAGCATTACATACAACCCTCTGCTCTATGCACTACACTAAGTTATGGTTTGATGTCCATTTCTTGTCTACTTCTTCTTTAAAACTGATCTGAAATCAAAAGACTCCCCTGCTTGATTGCAGTAGTAGTACACAAACTACCTGGCGAAAGGGAATATATGATATATGTGTGTTCATTTTTATTAGCTTTGTATTTGTCAAGAGCTAACACTCTACAGGAGCTATATTGACTGAATGAGCTTCAACTAAAACACAGATTTCATTCATCCCCTTTTAGCGAACTGGTGCATTGCCACACTCTTATGCGGGGGCGTTATCTGATGCTGTCAGGGGTTTTCACTCACAGCGCTGAAAAGAGTTTGCAGACAACCAGAGAGAAAGTGGAACGGGTTTAGCCAAAGCAAAGCAGTTAGCATCGTAGCCTTAGAAGAAGCTACAATGGCACAGTTCACCACTCCCCCAGAAAGCTGCCAGACACAACAGAGTGATTCACTTGACTCCAACCCCCGCCAACACACACATACTGCACACACTCTGCAACAGCATGCACTGCCCCGTCCCAACACACACACACACACATACAGATGCACTACAAACTCATATAATAGAGTCACATTGCCCATTGATAGAAGTTCTGAAATATAACCACATCCCCCATGAGCCCACTCACATTCGGTCTGCTCCCCCATCGAAGCAGCGGGACCCTTTAGACTGAGAGAGTCTGTCAATAACACCTGGCCTTGTTTCAAATCCATTACAAACCTATTTGACATTGTTCAAAATGGGGGCCATTAGTTAGAAAGACAATTTTGTACAGCACGCCATTGCCTGTTATACGGGGCTAGAATGAGGCTTTGTGCGTCAGCAGACACTCTCATGGAGAAGGTTCCCTGTAATTATATGTCAATGTGCAATGTTCGCTTCTGACACACTCTAGTTGAAAGCATCTGCAATGCGCTAACTTTGATGATTTCTCCGAAACATCACTTTCTCAGTTTTTGAATGGTCAAAGCATTTATGTGAGCATTGCGACGGCTACGCTTCCAATTTTGAATCCATTGACATATAACATGCAGGGTTTGTCTACCAATGTTACGTTCGGAGCAAGTGTGGCTCATGCATGTGTGTGTGAGTGTGTGAGTATGGAAGACAGAGGGTGCCCAATTTTCCACTGCGGTCAAAGTGCTTATAGTGGGTGAGGGGATTCAGAGTCTATTATAAGTCTGGGGCGATTGCCAGCTGGGTGGAAAATAAGAACTCAGCCACAGAGAAAGAGCAAGGAGACTCTGACTGTAAACATACATCCAGAGCAGCAAAGTAGAGGAAGGTTCTTTATGTTTCATTCCTTATGCACAAATAAATGATATACTTTGATTGTTTATTTAAAAACACTGGCTTATTTAACAAAAAACTCAGATATCCCTGTGCACAAAAACGTATGATATCAAGAGAACTCAATCAGTAACTTGCGGCTCCTCCTTTAGCAGCGATGAGTAAACGTTTCCTACAGCCACTGATCAGCCTCTTCATCATCTTCCTGGGGGGATTTCCTCCCACTCCTCCTTACAGAACTCAACTCAGTGAGGTTTTGAGGTCTCACGTGAACAAGACGCTTCAGGTCCAGACAGCATCTCAGTTGGATTTCGGTCAGGACTTTGGCTTGGCTGATTCAAATCACTTGCTGACTCATTCTTTGGTAGATTTGCTTTAATGCTTATGATCACCATCTTGTTGAACAGCCACTTTCAGCTCAGCTTCAGCTCGCAGACTAATAGCCGTGAAGTTGTTCTCTGGTTTCCCTCAGAATTTATAGTTGAGGTTGAGTCGTCCAAGTCCAGAAGGGTTAGAGAAAAGCAGCACAGACCACTACACTCCTACTCCTAGTTTTGCGGTTGTTGGCAAACATGATTACAGTTGAATTTCTGACTCATCTATGATGGAGACAGACTTCTCCAGAAATCTTCAGGTTCATTCAGGTGGTTTCGGACAATTTCTTTTAGACAGTAGAGGCTTTTTCCTGACTGCCCTTGCATGAACGCCATTTCCGTTCAGTGTTCTTCTTGTTGACAGATGCACAATGGCATTAGATGCAGCAATGGAGGCTTGTAGATCTCTGGATGTTATTCTTAGGTTGTTTTTTCACTAGGTTCAATATTTTTCTTGTGGCTCTTGGTGATATTGTAGTCTCTGTCAAGTTAAATGTTCTCCATTTGTATAGTATTTGTCTCACAGTGGACTGATGGAGCCCACATCTTTTTGATATGACTTTCTAACCTTCCCCAGACTGAAGCTCCCTCAATGGTCACTTCCTGAGGTCCTCTGAGGTCTCCTTAGGTCACAGCTGTATTTATGGGAGCTCCACACAAACTCCTACCCAAAGATCTGACCTCTGATTGGTTAACTTCATACCCAATTATTTACCCTCCTGATTCTACTTACCTACTTGATTTAACTAATTATGATTTAACAGATTATGCAATTATATTTTCCAAATGTGTTGGTTGAGGACAAAACGTCTTCCTCTGCAGAGTTTTTTATGAGATCACTCTCATTTTCAAAGTTTCAGAGTGCTCCGCTCATTGCCAGGACTTTCCTTTCCCCCAACCAGATTCCTCCTTCAATTTCTATGTTGGCGAATCATAAGTGTGCGGCGCTCTCCTCTGGCTCAACACCTTCTTAAATTGAGGTGAAGTTTCCCCTTGAGCGCTGGATAGAGATCAGCTGTTCCCTTTCCAAAATTAAGCCAAAAGTGAGAGGGGAAAAAAAACAAAAACTGATCCTATATCAGAATCCACGGGCAACTTCACCTCACTCCATCTCGTCTCTCCTCATTCTCAACTTATGCTAACTGTAACTAGATCAGACAGCTCCGTCCCCAGGCACACTAAAGACCTTCTGGGCTTTACAAGCAGAGGTGATCTTGAATCAGTGGTTAAGAGCAACCTCCCCCTTTCCTCTCTGATTTTTTACTTACGATGTATCCGGGCAAACCCGGTGTCCCCTGTATCCCGTCGTTTCCAGGGATACCCTGAAAAAAGGAACTGAGGTTGAACTGGTTTGTTGCCAATCAAGCGCTAGCCACTCCCATGTCCACCAATGGTCAAGGCAGAGTCAAAGGGTTAGGAACAAAACGAAAGAAACCTGCTCCCTCTCCTGGTACGTGTTGTAAAACGTATTTTCGTTAGCTTGGTTTTAGGAAGCCTTTCATTATGAGCAGCACTGACATTTTGATGTGCCAACTCTAACAAAAAGACTAGTAAAATATTTGATTGTCGTTTTCCACAGACAACCCTGTGGAAAACGATGTAAAAAATTACATCGGGCTTTACATCAAAGCCCGATGTAATTTAGTAATCTGAAACGTTTTGCTAGCGCACCCTCGTCAAGGACATGTTGTCATTCATCCATTCACCATCACCACTATTGGTGTTTTTCTTTTTCTTACACCTTTGACTCTTGCAACATACAGCACAGTAACACTTTATTTGAAGGTCTGCTCAAAAGAGAAAGTCCCGTTACTTATCAATGGTATCTCATTTTAAAATTTAGTTCCTTTCATGTTTTACAAGTGGACCTTCAAATAATTCTTCATGTCTTGACTGACAATTCCCAAAGCTTCCCACATTGGTTAATGTCTGAAGCACCACAGGGGTTAGTGCATTTCTGCAGCTTTTGATATTGATTCAACGATAATCAATAGTTTCTTAGTTTCCTAGTTGCTTTACCAAGCAATTACATATATATATCAGTGCATTGCCTACACATCAACCTATTGCAAAGCTGTATTTTCTTTATTTACCCGTCAAGTTGCAAAGCATGTTTATTGTGTGAATCCCATTCACATCAATTCACATTTTGTGAGTGCTCAAAGCATTTATTTCATTATCCCAGATGCCCCAGCTCAAAGCCTACATCATGAGTAGCATGTAGTTCAATTCAGAACAAGACCCCCTTCACCTCCCTCCTGCCCCACTGTCTTACCTGGGGTCCTTGGACTCCAATGACGCCCTGAGGCCCTGGGGGACCAGGGGGGCCAGGGGGTCCTGGGGGCCCCTACAACATATAAAGACACAGACACATGTACACATCACACACACACACACACATGGATATACACACATTCACACACATATGCACAAAGGAACACACACAGAGCACTTGTGATATTGTACGTAAACTTTCCAACGCTACCAAGCTTTCAAACAAAGCATCACATTATCTGACGTGACTGGTGGCTGACAGATCAGACCTGAGGCCCGGGCTGCCACATGTTTCCTCCGATTGTTCCTGGAGCTCCCTGGAAGGCAAGAGTAGTCAAAATCAGAGCCGCACTGATGCTTGCACAAACAGCAGATACAGAAAGCACACAGTGTGAGGTAAGAATAATACAACAAATCCCAAAGCACATAGAGATGGGGAGATGACTGAGCGTGTATATGCGTTTCTCAGTATGTGTCCCCGTAGAGATTTAATAAAACCTCTCTGAGTGTGTGTGTGTTTGTGAGAGTGTGTGTGTGTGTGTGCATGCTCATAACTACATTCAGCCAACTTCAAATCAATGTGTATTCGTACCCCCTGTAGTGAGATAACGATTCTGAAGATGAAGTCTACAGGGGATATCTCTGTCTGTATGTTCATTTCTCTCTGTGTGTGTGTGTGTGTGTGTGTGTGTGTGTGTGTGTGCAAGCGAGTACTCACTGGTCCACCTGTGCCCATGTACGGCGATATGCAGTTGCACTCTCCAGGTTCGCCCTAAAAAAAGGACATAAAAAATTGCACTGTAAAAAAGTGAAAGTGGGACTCTTTAAACAATTTTAGGCACATGTGGCAAAACCAAGTCGTCAATCACCAGTAAAACAACTCTAATCATTGAGCAAAAAGCAGACATGAAAGGAGAGCTGTCAGGACTCTTTTGTTTGTTTTTTTTAACCCTGAAATAATCGTAGTGATCGCAAACATTCATCACTTGCACAATATTATGGCGCACCCATACTACTTTCTCCATAGGTTAATGCACTTTAATTGGTCATGTGGTGAGTGTAGGTAAGCCTGCAGGGTAGAGTAAGTGAGATGAGTTAGATGAAACTTGATGATGATGATGAGAAATTGGGCCATCTTAGCGGGTAGTAGTAGGATACATCAAAGACAAAATAGGATCGAAATAAGAACACAGCAAATGGGATTAAACAAACAAACTCAAGTGACAATTGATGGTGTTGCAGATCTAACTCGACGAAACATCTGCGCTGGGAAGAGCCCACTTAGTAGCCCCAGAGCCCAAACCTGATCTCAACATAGGTGCTCTGTAAATAGCACAACTTTTTTCCTTTTATTCCTCCCTTCAACTCAGCCTTCCCAAATGCTTCTGTCCTACATTCTAGCCCCCCCACCCCCCCTCCGCCACCTCCTCCACTTCCTTTCCCTTCCCTCTCAGTGACAGTCTGGACCGGTGGCTCTGATGAATGCAGTAATTAATAGTCTTGCACACACTCTCTCTTAAGGCCCCTAAAGTCCTCTTGTCTGCCAGCAACAGTACACTTGTCACCTCCACTGCCACTCTATACGTGCCCTGAAGCCTCTGTATGGGTGTGTGTGTGTGTGTGTGTGTGTGTGTGTGTATTGGGCGTTGTACCATCTCTTGCGATTACCATCTGTTTCACCCCCTTATCTCCAAACCCCTCCAGACCCCTTCATCCAAACAAAACGGTAGACTTACCTTGTCCCCCTTGGCTCCATCAACACCCTGCAAGATAGGGGGACAGCGCACGCACATGCACACACACACACACACACACACACACACAAGAGAGACAGAGAGAGTTAGTTTGTTGTTCCAGAAGAAAGCTCACAGGGCATCAAGTTGAGTATAGAACAGGGGACAGAGGATGAGATGGGAGCAGACATCGCCTCTGTTATGGATCGAGGCAGACATCCTTGGTTATTAATGATGCCTATATCAAGGACGAGTCCCAAAGACGCTCAAAGGAAATTGAAATTCTCAGTAGACAGAGGCAAAAGCTCACGTTTGTTTCATAAATGTCTCTTACATCGCTTCAACCATCCACCCTACAAATAAACACTTCAGACAGAGAACAAGCAACACTCACAGGTGTACCGTCACCTCCTGGCAACCCTTGCGAGCCAGTGGTGCCATCTTTGCCCTGGAGATGGAAAAAAGGAACAATATAAAACCAGACAGAGCAGAAATAAATATTAATCGTAATGGGATTTGCATGTGTGCGCAAAACAAGAAGAGACTTTAATGTCTTACGGGGGGCCCTTCAACTCCAATACCCATTGGCCCCTGTGGCCCCGGAGGTCCAACATCTCCATTTTGGCCCTATGAACAGGAAACACACATTGTTTTACACAGAATGAATGTCACTTGATTGCATATTGTAACTAGTCATAATGTATATTACCATTTCCCCTGCAGGGCCAGCAGGGCCAGGTAGCCCTCTGTCTCCTGGAGGTCCCTGCAGAAAAAAAACAAGATTTGATTTGACCAAGAATAAGCACTGTTGAAATGTAGTTTGTTAGACGTATGAGGGGGAAACTCACTGCAGCTCCTGAGAGCCCTCTTGGTCCCTCTTCACCCTGTGAAAAAGGTGACAAATAAATGAAAAATGTAAAGGCAGTTATAGCAGAGAAAGAGGAAGAATCATTTGAGAAAAATGCAGCAAGAAAAAAAAAACGGTTTTGGAAAAAGAGCAAAAGAGCAGAGCGGGGCACGGGGGTGAGGAGGTTTAACGCAGTGGCTGATTGTAAGAGATGTGAAGTGATTCATTAACAGGCGGTGATTGGAGAAGGCCTGGCTGTCGTCTCTGTGATTCTGCAGGACATTTCTACATGTGCGCTCAAAAGACGATTCACGTGAGGAGAGGATTCCACAGTGAAGCAAAGGATTTAAGGATTCATTTTGGGGCTGGAGATTTACAACGTCATGACCTCACGATCCTTAGATCCGTGGAAAACTCAACGGTGAATATGTTGCAAAGATCCCAGCAGCACCACATCTATCTAGGAGCTGAATGTTTTGAATGATTGAACTGTATTAACTGTTGTCGTAAAAATGCCTTTAGTGTCCCAGATGGTCTTTTTATTCAGGATACATTAGCCTTACCTGCGGTCCTGGTAGGCCAACTCCTGCAACTCCAGGTTCTCCCTACAGGACAACATAGATTAGAATCTGTCACTGATAAATCAACAGACACACCCTTCTGCATGTATTTACAAACATAATAGTACACCAACATAAGTGGATGTTCATACCTGGCTTCCTTTGTGCCCTGGAGGCCCCTGCACACCTGGTAAGCCCGGTTTCCCCTGAAAGAGAAACGAGACGATCATCAGCAAATCATGTCTGGAAAAAGACTGACGGGCATCAAAACTAAACGTGTGATATTCCGTGTTCCTCCATCTCACATGCTTGCCGGCCTTCCCCTGTCCTGGGGGTCCAGGGTCTCCTCTCTCTCCTTTGGGTCCTGGCACAGCCACACCATCACCCACTGCGGTGCTCACAGATGGACAGCTGGTACAGGCATCACCCTGGCAAAACACAAGTTGAGATTCTTGAAAATGGGTGAGGATTGTGCAGCGAACATGGCTGCCATTGACAAACTCTTCTGTAATGGATCTACTTCTAGTTTTAGTTGTCAGGAGTCAACAGATGCACAATAAGACACCAATAAATTGATCGGACACTCTGTACTCTGCACCTTCTCCCCCTTGAAACCCATTAGTCCATCCCGTCCAGGCTCTCCAGGCAGTCCCGGGGCTCCAGGAGTTCCATCCAATCCGTTGTAGCCACTCTCTCCTTGGTCTCCCTGGCAACAGCGAAAATATGATTATAACGGACCTTGACATTCACCCTCCATTTTCGTCCTCATGATATTTACGCTTATTTTCCCCCTTCCATGCTTGTCTGAAGCGGAACTGTAAATACATTCTGGGTGTCCAACCAAAGCATTACCTTCAGGTCCAAGCAAAACGATTGTGTAAGCGCTTCAAGGTAATTTAAGGTAGCTTGGCTCCTTTGAGGGAATACTTTTTTTTCACGGAGTTAGAGATTTATTTCCCAATGGACTTTGGGCTAAGTGATGTGGATGATTTTTTTTTTTTTCAGAAGCCATACTTGATGACCTGAATTAAGGTGGAGTGTCTGGGCTCCCTTAAAATGCCATTTAATCTGATGTGGAATGATTTTCCTGCAGACCGTCTAGGTCCCGGTAGATGTCAGATTATTTAAGGAGGTCTGAGCGTCCCCTAAGGCCACCGGTGATTCTAAGTGGACTAATTTCTCCAGGTTCTCCAATAGGGTATTTAAGGTAGACTGGTTTCCATCTGGAAACTGGGTTATTTAAGGTGCGCGGAAAAGAGGCATTGATTAGTTAAGACGTGATTCCTCAGCAGACATTGAGACTGTTTAAGATGGTCCGATTTCGATACAAAACCGCTTTGAGGGATGATCTCTATGAAACATTGGTAAAGGAACTTACTTTTTGTCCATTTGCACCAGCAAGACCTGCCGGGCCCTGCAAAGGTAAACAAAAGGAACACGGATGATAAGAATGGTAAAACACAAACACACGCAAATGCATGCAGATACATGCATGCATGCACACGAGGCAGATGGTGAGCACACGCCCCCACGCCGTCAACCAGACACATGGAGTCGTCTGCAGGTAGCGTGAAAGCCTCTACCCATTCAGGTAAAAACCACTGTTGACACAAAGCTAACCGCAGAGGCAACACAACATGTCATTGGGAGGAGTGACACAGGTTTCGCAAAGATTTATTACACTTTATAACACAATTCTGCGGTAAGAAGGGAATCCCTGCATAACTTAATTGTATAATAAGCATCCTGGGTTGATCTGCCCTCAGGGTCATACACGGGTTAATCTGCTTCACTTTGGCAATGGAATAAGATAGCTAGCAGCTACTTGATTAGTGGAATGAGTTTTATTATTTGTATTACTTACTGTCAAAATGACATAAGTTGACACAATATCAGTTCTATTTAATATATGTTGTTTATCTCTATTTTACCTATTTTACCTAGGATGCTGCAATACAGCGGGGTTATACAAGGGGATGGATGTTAGCTTAGCTGTTCGAGATTCATTCTTTCAAACTTTATTGTTTCGTTTGCAGTGAAAACACACAATAAAAAAAACTTGATAAAATCACACAATAAAAAAAAACTTGATAAAATCACACAATAAAAGCACAATACCATAACAACATAAAAGCAAAATTGCAACACATAACATATTACTGCAACGCACATAAAAAGTTTGATAAGACCAGACCAGGGATCGATAACGAGCAAAATGCAAAGTACTGACACAGGCATGAGATGCTCGATCAATTCATGTGCAAAATAAGCAATCTCAGTGCCGTGGGGATAAATGAGTCTCTGGATCTTAAGGCACTTTAAACTCTCAAACTGCCCTCTAAGGGGGGCCGCAGCATCGGCCTTCCTCACCACATCTCACAGTAACTTTACTAGCCATTTTGACCAAGCTCCCCAATCTGGTTTCATCGCTTAGCCTCAAGCTGCCAAACACGCCTACAACATTAAAGGTTAAAACAGATTTAATAAAACTCAGATAAAGCAAGTTCATCATTTCACCGCAGATGTTCTCACCTGTTTGCCATCGGCCCCGAGACCTGGACTTCCAGGAGGCCCCGGAAGGCCCGGTTCACCCTGTTTGCCAGTTGTTCCCCCAGGCACTTTGATACTGGTCGGTCCGCTGCCAACCTCAGCTGGCTGGCACACGCCACACTCTCCCTGGGGAGGCCAAACCGGTCAGGAGGGTTTTTTGTTTTTTTTCGTGACGAACAAAATAAAAGACGCACAAAAGAATACATACACCCCCGCACTCACCTTGTCACCCTTGAGGCCAGGAAGGCCAAGACCAGGCAGTCCTTGCTCTCCCTGTTAAAAGACAATGAAACAGCTGTTGGACCAAAGACCAATAATGGACCTTTTGTTTCAGACGAGACCCTTGACAAGACTAGCATCGTGGCTAGAATCTAGAAAGCTGCTCGTAACGTATCCAGCTCGTCACTTCAAAGTAAAATTCCATCATCATCACGCCCTCACCTTTGCGCCCGTCTGTCCGTCCTTGCCGCCGGGTCCCCTCGGTCCAGCCTTTCCCTGTTGTACGCACACATTTCATTTCACACTACTACCACCGAAAACAAAGACACCGCTACGTGTTTCAAGGACTTGTTAGCCAAACTTACCATTTTCCCATCAGCTCCTTTGCTTCCTGCAATACCCTGGAAACAACGGGTTACAAAAACACACCGTCTGAATTCCACAAATTAATAAAAATGGATGGGTAATTTTAATTGGTAATTCACATTTCATAGTAAGGTGCACCCCCACAGGCAGCCGCCCCAAATGGTTTTTGCTTTTTTACTACCTAAGCTTTTTACTAATAAGTTCCCTACTGAGTAAAATCCCCATAGCAGACACTTTTAGGCCCTAAAATTAGTGCACCACTGTGATTATCACCCCAGTGAAGTCTATTAAGAACCCATTCAGCATCCTACTGAGTGAGTTCCCCTCACGTGAACCCCTTAACTTCGTCTCGTACCGAGGTCCCACACTCTCCCCGCTGTTTACCGTTGATCTACTTACCTTCTCTCCTTTGAGGCCGGCTAGTCCCACGTGCCCCGGCCTCCCCTGCGGAGTGGCAAGCGTGAAAGATTCATCATTTTAATGAAAGGCGCTTACGACATGTGAGCAAAACACAGAACCAGGGGCGGTGGCGTCAAACAAAAAACGCTTCAGCTTTTTTATTCCATCACTTATGTTACATCTCATTTGATGAGAGCTAACAAGATACGCCCGCTTTTCTTATTATATTTGCCATTTTCTAGGGCATCGGAATTCTGTGCTTTTTAGTTACATCAATACTACCAAGCTTGAATTGTTTTAATTGAATAATACATCACACGGGAAATCCGTTTTTTTATTGTTTTTATTGTATTACACCCATCGCCCGACAGACTGACCTGCTCTCCTTTCAGCCCCATCCCCGGCTCTCCCTTTTCCCCCTTCTGCTGCAGGGTCTGGGCCAAGGCGCTGGGGACGAGGTTAGGGGGCAACTCTCCCAGGGTGGGGCACACGGCGCAGGACTCTCCCTATAGAGCACGTGCACAAAGCAGACCTGGGTCAAATAGGATCGGCAAATAATTCCTAGCGCCACGTAAGACAAGTCAGTCACGGGGAAAAGCAAAGTAAACACTCTTTCATAAACGTCTGGCACAAATGCACAAAGACATATTAATTAGGTGTTGTGTCATGTTGACAACTAGACACACAAGAAATTGTTGAGCCCCAGAGTCAAACTCTCTCCAGACGCCAAGCTGACCTTTTCGCCTTTGGCACCATCTGATCCCGGTTCTCCCTGCCAAAAACACACAGAAAACACACACAGACGCCCCGAGAAAGCGAGTTAGTCCCAGCACTCCCTGATGAGCGTGTTTTGTTTGAGGGGGTCGTGTCTCGACACGGCGCCGAAGACATATCGGTCATTGCAATTAGGCAGACGTGTGAGATTGAGCCAGAGTGTGTGTGTGTGTGTGTGTGTGTGTGTGTGTGTGCACGTAAGCATCCGAGTGTTGGTATAGGTGTTGGCGTGGAGGTGTGGCGAGTATCTTGACGACTCTCGGGGGGGGGAAGCTGGTTTGCCTGTATCCGGACTTGTGCTAATGCTAATGGTGAATGTGTGTGTGTGTGTGTGTGTGTGTGTGTGTGTGTGTGTGTGTGTGTGTGTGCAGATGAATGTGCATGGGGTCATGCAGAGATTATGAATGAACCATAAGCTGTGTGTCAACATGCGGAGCGCCGTACCCTCTGTCCCGCCTTGCCATCTGTGCCTTGAAGCCCCTGGGGAATAGATAGGAGGAGGTGGGGAGGTGGAGAGGAACACAAGAGGCGGTAGTAAGAGTGTTGTTAGTTCAACTTTGTGTGAGGTCACATCTCTCTCTCTCTCTCTCTCTCTTTCATTCTCTCTTCTTTGCCTTCTGCCCTAACCAGGTATGACAGACGGATGCTGGCGCTATTGGAAATCGTTGCGCAGAGAATGTCATAAGGCTCTCTAGATTTATATCCTCCCCCCCCCCCCCCGTACCCGCAGAAATCATTTCCCATTTCGCCTGCCAAGGTAAGTGGGAAGACGCGGAATGAAAAAAAAATATATAACGCACACATTTCAGTTTTGGTGAGGTCTCACACATGGGGGAGAGAGAGAGAGAGAGAGAGAGAGAGAGAGAGAGAGGCACATTTAGATGTATTGACGGAGCGAAACAATCTTCGCCTTGGAGAAGAAACAGTTGCAGTCGCGGTCTCGCGCTCCCTCTCCTTGAGCTGCTGCAACACTCTAAGAGTTACAAGGTGAAGTATATAACCTCGCTTGGAATGAGATGGCAAAATAAAACACACACACTATCGGAAAAAAAAAAGTCGCCCCGGGTTCACTTGTCACTCGCGGCGATTCAGACCACGTTCCACTGTTCCTCAATAAAACATTTAGCAAGAAATAAATTGTTCAACTGAAGAAAAAATTCAAGACAGGCTTCAGACGATAATGCAGTTATGCTAGCCGGTCGGGTCCCATTGTACTTACGGGCAATCCTCTCTCTCCTATCCCCGCCAGGCCGGGCTCTCCTTTAGGGCCGGGCTTTCCTTGCAGAGCTACTGTGTTGCCCAGGTCTGCAGGCAGCACGGGACACACTTCGCACGGGTCTCCCTGGAGGACGAACGACAATACCAATGCTATACCTTGCTAGGAAACCTGTCGCAAAATGAGTATACAGGAAGCCGAGAATAAAGCCTACCTTGTCTCCTTTATACCCTCCTGGACCTCTTGGTCCCTGGAAAAAAAAACCCAGCAGAATCAGTCCACAGTTTCCATTCGTTTTGTCTCCTGTAAGCGCCTACATACGTTACTGAACAGGAATCAATGTTTAAAAGAGTCACTCACTGGATCTCCTTGCGATCCATCGTATCCAGGAAGTCCTTTTTCCCCCTGTGAGCAAAAGGTCATGGCTTGTGACAAACAGCAGCAAACACCAAGTCAAAATGAAATATTTCAGTTGATGCTCGATGGCATCGCTGTCCTACACCAGTGGAAACATTTTAGAGTCATAATCCCAATGGTAATCCTACCATGTCCCCCTTTGCACCGGATCCACCGTCAAGGCCCTGGGAGGGGGGAAAAGGACACAGATCCTTTTTAGTATGACGGTCGTCACGCTAGTCAATTCCATCACTGTCTCTTCTTTAGTCCACCATTCACACAAAGAAAGAGCCTACATTAAGATGCTTTTTGGCTTCAACGGAGTGGAAGAAAGCTGCAGTCTGTGCTTGCCAAGTCCTGCCTGAAAGCATCATCTACTAAGAGTACTCTTTCGGTCGAACAGAGAGCATCTCTGAGAGGAGTTCAATAAGAGGACATGGAGACAGTCGATAAAACGACATTGAAAAAAGCAGTGCATCTTCTGTACCCGTTTTTTTCACCTCGATTCACAAGTATACTCACCGGCGGGCCCGGCCGTCCGACTCCCGGCAACCCCGGAGCTCCCGGCTTCCCAGGTTCCCCGGCCAACCCTTCTGGACCCACCGAACCAGAGGTACCCTGGGCAAAAGAAAACAAACAAGTTCAACGCGTGCTCCGTGAACTTCCGAGCTGAACTGACTACATGTGACAGGACAGGTTGTTGGTAAAGTTCCCGGACTTAACGCAGACAGACCTTGGATCCCTTGGGGCCGACCACGCAGATGGACCCCGCTCGACCCTGGGGAGCGGCGGCGAGACAGACGGAAAAGGGAAGTGACAACATCGGCACGGGTCAGTGACATCATCAGCATCAGCCAAGGGTAATCAAACATATTGTCAGCCGGTCTGAAGAAACGTGTTGATTTCCCGCCACGCGTTTGACATTTCGCAAACATAGTCGTCGGCTGTCGATGGCGGGAAAACAAAAGGAGATTTCCGCAGCGCTCCGACATAATTCAGAGTTCAGAATCCATAATGATGTCAAACAATTTGTTTGAAGGAGTATCGTAAAAAAAAAAAAGTCTGGCAAGATGTATTATCTTCAGTGGGGCGTATGCAATATTTTCTGCCTGCCTGATTCGAGACACATCCGCAAACGCATTCATATTCACCATGTCAGATGGCTGGGAGGCTTAAGAAAATCTATCCTCCGCCGAATCCATCTGTCCACGACATGCACTTAGCCCCGGTGAACAGCTAAATGGGAGTGTGTGTGTGTGTGTGTGTGTGTGCGATGCCGAAACCTGGGGAATATCGCAGAGAGAGCTCGCGCGCACGCACACACACACACACACACACGTTTGTAATTCGCCCCTCAAAACTTTTCATGCGTCTACAGGATCACTAGGCTGAACAGGGAAGATTAAAAGGTTTAAAGTCATCCTGAATGGGCTCCTGCCTCCGTGTGTGAGACGAACAGCACAGTCAATGAGGCAGCATTGATTGTGCCGGCTGTTGCTCTAGCCTAATCTAACAGGCATTAACAGGCCGACTTAACACCCAGGGAGAGAGAGAGGGGGGGGGGGGGGGGCAAGGAGAATAGATATCAATGGGAGTTTGGGCTTAAAGAGTAATACCATATAGCTTTACTGAATGCTCTCTCTCGTAGCTCGATAAAAGTGGGCATGTGAGTGCTCCGTGCTATTGAAAAAAAAAATCGGATTCCTATCTAAATGTTTTGATTCGACTTCAAAAGCAGATTTTTGTTATTCGCCGTCTAATGACAGTAATTGTCCGTAAAAGTGAAAGAAAAAGAGAAAGAGAAAGAGACGCAAAAAAAGTAAAAGTCACTTACGTCCTTCCCCGGGTTTCCAGATAGACCCTGTAGACCGATGTCTCCCTTCCGTCCTTTCTCTCCCTAGAGGCAAAGAGAGAGAGAAATATTAAATAAATTGACAGAAGTTGATATTATTATTCTCTGGTCACACACACACACACACACACACACACACACACACACACACACACACACACTCTGAACTCTCTGAAGCCTTTTACCTTGTAGCCAACTGCTTCACCCCAGTTGGTAGGCACCGCCTGTGGATAGAAAAAAAAATCAATGACCTGGCTATAAAGAGACATCACCTCTCATCACCTCGCCACTACTGGAGCATACAAAACAACACATTGACCAGCCAGCAAACCCTTATAGACTACCATCAGGACCCATCAGCTCCCTGATCGACTCCAAACACACACACACACACACAGGCACACAAACACGCACGCACACACTCGATAAAGATCAAACCACACCGCTGAGGGTGGGCCGGGGTTTGCGGAAGACGACTCACCGACTCGCCTTTCTCTCCCTTCTGGCCCCGGGGTCCCTCCGCACACTGAGGATGGAGACACTTGGATTGGCACGTATCGCGACAAGACAAGCTTATAGACACATTTTCAGGCTCGTATCGCGCGACAAACAAAAACATCGCATTTTCTATAAAAACACGAGACATTGTGAGAGTGAGCTGCGATGGAAAGGCTACTTACTGGACCTGAATGGGAGCCAGAACAGTCAGCGCCCTACGATGGATAGAGGCAGAAAGGAAGAGTGATTGCTTGTAGGGGAGGTATAGAATCAATGAGCACTAAAGACTGCATATTAGCTAGCTGGAGAGTTGGTCCACCGCCAGCCATGCTCAGCTACACTGTTCAGCGCCACGCATGTCTGGGCTCGTATGATGAGATCAGACATTCCACCGATATTGGTGTGGCTACACACACACACACACACACACACACACACACACACACACGCACACACACACACGCACACACAGACTTTCTGCTTGCGTATGGGTATATCTACTTGCGTGTTCTCCACTCACCTGGTCGCCTTTCTCCCCTTTCAATCCAGGTTGTCCATCATGTCCGCCGAGATTTACGAGCTGCAACACACACACACACACACACACACACAGTTGTACGTTCAGCAAAGCTCTGCTTTTAACATGAAAGTGGAAAGAAGTGGGAGTAACCATCAGTGATGCTTACATTCTGTTCCCCACTGAGAAGAACACAACCAGCACACTACAGAGAGAGAGAGAGGAGAAAGAGAGGTAGAGGCATACAAAGAGAGAGAGAGAGGGGGAGAGAGAGAGATATACATAGGGGTGGGTACAAAGAGACAGAGAGAGAGAAACATTATTTACATTATATTTAATAGTGTTAAAGGCAGTTTATGGAGCTAAATGCTGTCTGAGGTTTGCAGTTCCCGCAGTCACCAGAGGGTGGAGCTGTTACACTAACCGAACTATACGTCTGCTGCTACAGTATGCAGTTAGGATGAGAGGTGGGCAAGGGCTAACGCATTTACAAACCGTCACACCCACAAGAAGACACACACACACACTTATTTGCAAACGCACACACACACACACACGCACACACACACCTCCCATGGGAGACAGAGATCAATAGGAATGTCTGAATCCCCACTGCACAGGAGTGAGCAGACCAGCTGCCGCTCCTCGCAGGAGGGCACGCACACACACACACACACACACACACACACACACACACACACACACACACGCACACACACCAAATAAAGGATAACCATTATAAATAACTGAGGCACTTTTAGCGGAAGCAAGTAATTAAAGCTGAATCCACCACCCGGTGTTTCTGGGAGCCGTGCTTTTACACACCGGGGAAGTTTGCATCTATTGATGTTGTGAGTATGAGCTTACTGAGGCAACAAGAGGGAGAAGAAAAAGCACAGAGAAGATGTGGAAGATGTGTTTTTTTTTTCCCTCCTCCCATGAGCTGCAAATCTATCAATGGCTGGCTCAAACAGCTGCAATGGCGAGTCACTGTTTCCAGCCTCTTGACACCGGGCCACAGTCTTAGTCAAGTCCTCATAAAGTTCCACTATAAACCTCTGTGGCCTTGCCTCTTTACATC
This sequence comes from Hoplostethus mediterraneus, assembly GCA_034670385.1. Classification (NCBI taxonomy): domain Eukaryota; kingdom Metazoa; phylum Chordata; class Actinopteri; order Trachichthyiformes; family Trachichthyidae; genus Hoplostethus; species Hoplostethus mediterraneus. The sequence continues at coordinate 11,599,097 of JAXDDW010000009.1, read as the reverse complement.
CGTCTCTCCAAGGCTTATGACACTGCCTCTTTGAAATGACAGACAGATTGCTGTATTGCCTTGTGGCTACACAACTACACAAGTCTCTTATTTGGCATTAAAACATCCAAGTACTTTGTAACCCAATTGAACAGGCTCACGTTTTAACATTTTGATGGGAACAGTGTACTCACAGTACGTGTTATGACAGGTTGGTTCCTACACGGCTCTCGTTTTTTGACAGCAACCGTCCCATTATGTAAGCTCACTTTGTGGCATTCGCGTCCCAGTAAGTGGGCACGCATTTGTGACATTAAACATCCCATTATGTGTCAGCTCACCTTTCGGCATCCGCGCCTCTACACAAATGCTCACGTTTTGACATTAGTGTTCCAATAAGTAGACTTATGTTTCGGCATTAAATACCCCAATACACATTAAACATCTCAATATGTAGGCTCACTTTTTGGCATGAAACATCCCGCCGGCCTAGGCTCACTTTTTGGCATCACACCAAGGGGGTATGTGTTTTAAGTCAGGTCTTGATGGAGTGAGGGCATGTTGCAGTAGTGACCCAACTAATGTAGCACCAAGTAAAAGAGCAAATTAGTAAATGAATCACCTCGTTTGTCATTTTCAAAAATGTCAAAAACAGTTTTGTCGATTTGATCCTATTTATGGGGTTTCTGTGCCACTACCGTCTCAAACGCATGCCGGGAAGCTCCTGTGAGAATAGATATCTTCTGACTACATGACGACATGACTCCTACATACCCACAACAGCCATTGATGTGGCAGGAAGAAGCTACAGCGGAACAGCTGCAGCAACAAGGAAGTAGTGATGACTGAACAAACAGAGGGCCAAATCGATCCCTCGTGTACAGCACGTCAGTTTAATAATACATAGGCACGTTTATTTGGTATTGATCGGTATTGTTGCGCGGTGTAAATATCAGGTCGTAACGCGAGTGGATTCCTGCGGATTCTGTGCCTATTTTTCGCTCGCCTCTTTGATTCGATTAAAATTAAATTCGCAGCGCCGAAGAAAAGCCACTTTAGTTCCACTGAAGAATTCCACAGAGTCATAAATCACTCACACACACATGCCGCCCCCTCCCCCCTCCGCCAACACACACATGTAACCATCATGTAGACATGTTGATATCAGCTGTCTCGTTATAATACATTGATGTGCGTGTGTGTGTGTGTGTGTGTGTGTGTGTGTGTGTGCCCCCAGCGAGCAAGGTGAGCTGCGAGCTTCAACCCAGGTAATAACCTACATTGAGTAAGCCAGGGGGAGGCAGCCGGCTCCATTAGTAAGCACACGCAGGAGCAACATAATGAAGCGTCTGGAGTTTTGTATGCTATTTGTGAACAGCACATGCCCATTGTAGGTGAATGACAAAACGAACAGGCGAGAAGCAACTCCCCGGCTGAGACTCGCACATAATGAGGTGTAAATCAGTCCTCGGTCCGCCGGTACGCTAAGCATGTGTGTGTGTGTGTGTGTGAGAGAGAGAGAGTAAATCTTTATTTATCTCTCTCCTAGAAACCCCCAGCTCTCACTCGCAAATTAAACGAACGGAGGCGTGATGTTTGGGCACCCGGAGCGATCCGTAAAGCGCAAAAACAAAAACGTACAGCTCGGAGATTCCTGCATGGACTTCCTGTTTGAACACCAGCAGCAGACACATGTGGCGTCCTTTGCTTTTTAATAATGTGGGATCAAATGCATGCACGTGCGTGTGTGTGTGTGTGTTAGTGCACGAGTGCTGTGAGACTTACTTTCTTTGCCAGATCCTTGGATGCAAAAATCTCCTGTTGGCAGAGGAAGAGAGAGAATGAAGGAGTGAAAGAAGGAAAGAAAGAAAGAAAGAATGGATGATAGAATGAAAGAAAAACAATGTTTAATGTCAGACCAGCTTCTATTTCTCATCCAATCAGCAACTGATATCAATATTTCTATCATTTTTTTTGGCTTCACATTTGTCCCGTTCAAGATTTCTGTCTGTGTCACTGCTGACAGTTTCATGGCCAAAATGGATCCAATTCATATTGGACTCCAATCTGTTTGAAGGATTATTGTTTAGTCTGGTAGGCTGATACTGAACCCCGCTTCAGCCTCATTCCCTTCCCCAGCCTCATCTCAAAATCTTCCACACTTTCGAGCATATGGTTCAGATTCACGGGGTCTGACAGCTTCGCGATAAATATAGTTCAAAGTTAAGATTCCCCGGAAAAAAAAAAAAAAAAAAAATCCCAGGAAATACCGGGAAACGGCATCTGAACGTCTCCGCAACATCGACGTCACGTGACACCTTTACTACCGCGGAAGCTGTTGTGTTCCAGTGTCCCGTTGAACCTCGTTGCCGTTGCAACTCATTGCATCAGCTGCACAACAAAGAAAGGAGAAATAAGGGGCCATCTTTGGTTTCACACACACAGGTCATTAACGGTTGCTCTTTATTCTCGGAGATGAAAGACGAGGATGAGGAAAGGGAGGATGGTTAAGTGCTGTAGCTCATGAGCCCCCCGGGGGGAAAGGTAATTGATGGAGAGAGAAAAAAAGAGAGAGGCCGATGAATACACCCTGATGAGCACCGTTAAAAGCCAGACAAAAAAAATCAACAACGAAAGGAGCAGGAGGAAGGACTGGAAAGCTGAGTGGAAAATATCCGTGTGGAGGGAGGGAAGTTGGAAGGAGAGAAAGGCGAGAGAGGGGGGGGGAGGTGAGGGGAAATGTCGGGGATGGCTTTACGACTGGTTTGGGACATTGGGAAAAAAGTCAAGTTGAAACACAGCGAGACTGTTGTTGAAACAAGACGCAAAAACAGAAGCTCTCGGCTTTTTGCTTTTTTCGGGGGGGAGGGGGGGGGTGACCTTTCGGCTGTGAGCTAAGCTGTAGGCGAGAGGGAAAAAAAAATGCAAAGAGCGCTAGAGGATAAGCAAAAGCAAAGGGTGAGACCATTATGCCATTTGTCATGCCACGGGAAGTGCAGCAGCGCATGCACAGACGCAAAAACACAGACGTGCAACCAAGACTACAGACACATCTGCAACAACAGGATGGTCGGGGGTTTACTGCGCCAGGTACCGCAAGTTGTCAAGCACAGAAAAGTACCCCGAGATTGACGCAAAAACTTGCCCTATCACCTCATTTGACAAAACCCCGCCCATTTCTGTATTTGACCCACTATTTGACCCCCGGGTTCCACCTGTGCTCGCTCCAACAATGCTGGATACAACTGTACAATATCCTTCCCACTTACACACGCATTGGTATTCCGCACAGTATTCCACGTGGTATTCCAGGCTTCGTCTAATGAATGTGGCTCAGTAACATCTGGCCTGCACACCGGGGTCACGCAGTTCAAAGCACATGTACTGTACACAAAGGCAGAATAAAATATACCGCTCAAATTCACATGTGTGTGTGTGTGTGTGGAAAGTGTGTACGTGCACGTGCTTGTGAGAGACAGAAATAGATGCAGAAAAAAGAGAAAGTATGCCTGTGCGCAAGCTCAAGTGTCTGTAAACACGGCTGCAGAATGGATGCTGCAGCCCTACCACGCTGTACCGTACGAGGCTAACGGCATTTGATACCCATACTGCTGCAACCGGTGGAAAGGGGGGGGGAGAGCGAGATAGAGACAAACCAGAGAGAGAGAGAGAGAGAGAGAGAGAGACGGGAGACAGAGATGGCATGCTTGAGTTGCTTTAACTGTATCTGGCTGGAGTCATCCGTTGGATCGATTGCTCTGTCCCGAAGTCTGCCAGAGTCTCTAAGTTAACACCAGTACCGCGCAAGACAAACACCAGCGCCTAATGAATAGATAATTGGATATAGATTCCATTAATATGAATGATGAAACAAGCGGCCGGGGGGAGAAGAAAAATAAATAAATGGCCTTTAGGTTATAATGAGAAGAACGTTATGTATCGAGGCAACGCGTGGAGAAACCGCTCGCAGATACTTTGAACGCCTGCTACCGCCCCCACACACACACACACACGCAGAAATGAAGTCATACAAAACTCAGAAGCAAAGCAAACGAGAAATCATGTTTTTTCCAAGGCAGGGTATCAAGGGAGAGCAGTACTCCGTTTGGTATACGTCTACCCTCCTCCTGTGTTTGCTACTTGCTCGAATTGTCTGAGATGCTCGAGAACAAAAAGCGCTTTCCAGCCCAGTGTGTGTTTTGTGTGCTTGTGTGTGTGTGTGTGTGTGTGTGTGTGTGTGATGAGAAACACGTGTCGCCCGAAAATTCATGGCGGTGACGTCGTCGGTGGAAGGAAGATAAAGTGTGCAATGTGAATCTGTGCGGATTAGGTGTTCTCGTGCGTGCTGATGTGTACTTCAACATGTGTGTGTGTGATCCTGTATAGCAGGGTGTGTGGCCGTGCGGGTCTTCCTTTGCGTGCTTGTATATGTGTGTGTGTGTGTGTGTGTGTGTGTGTTACCTGGTTAAAAGTGTTGTCCGCCAGGTCGTTCTCGGCAGCCCGGCGACTCTTGGGGGCATCCGGCGGGCACTGCAACCGTGCAACAGAGAGAGAGAGAGAGAGAGAGAGAGAGAGAGAGAGAGAGAGAGAGAGCATTGAATGAGTTAATAAACAGACAAGACAATCTTCTTCCTCATTGCAACACCATCAAATTGAACTGAAAGCTCTCTAATATCCCGTCTCTGCAACTACAAATCTATTAACGACCATCAATTCTGTCTCTCTCCATCATGTTTCATTTCCAAAAAGTGTATGAGTGTGTGTGTGTGTGTGTGTGTGTGTGTGCGCTCCAGTTGTAAACGCAGCTCGGAGGGAGCCCCGCAGCACACATGCCCAGAGAGCAAAAGAAGAAGAGGGTTTTCGTCTTCAAAAATCCTCTAATCAATTTCGGAGCGTTCCATCCTTCCTCAAGAGACCTTCTGCACTTCTCAAACTTCTGAAGGAACTTCTCACTCTATTTGTATGCCTCTCATGAAATTCATTTTGTGTTGGAAAAAGACACACACACACACACACACACACACATGCACGCACGCGAACACGAACACACGCGCGAGCACGAACACACACACCCTGGAGAATTCTGACACAAAAAAAAAAAAAAAAAAAGTTGGCTGAGCACAAAAATAAACCCAAGTACTGGCTGTACTCTTCCCATACCTGAACAATCACTCGCTTTTTCTTTTTGTCTGTCGAGCAGAAAACACACGGTGTTGCATTCTACTTCAATGAATTTGCTTTTATTTGATCAGCCTTTTGTCTGATGCCTGCAGACAAATCGCGCGAGTAAAAATAGCCACGCAAAAATATAGACTAGAGAGAGAGAGAAGAAGAAGAAGACGATGAAAAGGAAGTGCAAAAAAGGGGGCATTTTTTGAAGCTGTGAGGGAGAGTTGTATCCTGATACTCTCATTTAGGATTTTAGTCACACTTTATGTGAACAAACAATATTGGAAAGCCACAATTGCTGTGACATAATTGCACACGATGGAATTAAGGGCCTAGTCAATTTGTTGACATAACACTCCATGTTAAGCAAAGCCCCTGAAGCCTGTAGCTGTTAGTCTCCTTAATAAGACAGGCTTCTTTTCACATTGGTGGAAGCCTAAAATAATGGATGGGTTTTGGATTTGGGCAGCAGGGTGGCCTAGTGGCTAAGGTCCTGGAGGTCCTGGAGGTCCTGGATGTCAGCAAACATCCACCCTTCCACCCTCAGTTGCTACTAAATCAACTAAATTCCTTTTGTTCTGTGGAGGATGATGCAGTGGAGGACTCAGCGTGAGGGAGTTGTGACTAGTCTCTGCTATACTTAGATATTTAAAGATGGTTGTTGTCCTTACCCGAGCTCCAGGTATCTCACAGCAGGCCTCCTGAATGGCAAGGTAGGGGTCACAGTACAGCATCACTTGTTGAATGTCCATCTGACAGAGAGAGAGAGAGAGAGAGAGAGAGAGAGAGAGAGAGAGAGAGAGAGAGAGATTGTATTCAATAATGTAAACAAAGTTTAAATGAGGCGGTAAACAAGGATGAGGCCCATTTAATTTCTCATCTATACAAACTACGAGGAAAGCATCTCTTTGGGAGGTGTGTGTGTGTGTGTGTGTGTGCGTGTGTGTGCGTGTGTGTGCGTGTGTGTGTGTGAATTGTTCTTCCCTGCGCTGTGCCCCTAACAAAAGAGGCTGTTTTTTTTTTTTTAACTAGGCCAGTTAATTGATCGTCAAGCTAAGTGCCTGGATTACTGGATCTATTCATTGCTAATGGGCCCAGCTCACTACAGAGCCATTCTCCCAGGTAGCGCTCTCTTTTTAATCAGGACTGAATGAGATTGCCTCAAAGAGAACAGCACCTCAGGAGTCAACACACACACACACACACACAAAAAGGTACAACACAGGCCACGTACAATGTATATGCACGCACACACAAAGGCACATGTGGAGGGCCCTGGAGTGACAAATTAACGGCACGAGCAAAACAAAATGGCAAATCAGAAAACAAAAAAAACACATTAAAGTGACTCAAACCGGAAAGACAAGAAGGATGTCCAATCAGCACGTCCGATTAGCACGTCCAATCAGAGGATTCATAAGCGCCCACCCTTTCTGGTTTGACACCGGGTTTTGTTTTCTGACTTCCTGTTGTGTTTTCTGATTAACTGTTGTGTTCTGCGCACACACACACACACACACACACACACACACACACACGCACAGTGCGAAAGGGGAGGCTGGAATATGCCTAGCATGTTATTAAAACTATATAGGTCATGGATGTAATGCATTACATTACGCTACCAAGCAGGACCGCGTCTTTCTCTATAGTACAGAACTCAATAAGGGAAGTTTGGAGAAGAAATTAGCTTCAAATCAGTTCTGCTACAGACGAGTAACCATTTTCTCCCTTCAATATAGGTCAAGATACATTGTCGTCTTTTAGAAAGAATTAATTTGGATGACATTTACAAGGCAAAAGCTCTTCAGTAGCCAAGAGAGGCCGGTCTGTTACCCACATATTTCACATTTCATCATTTCCCTCCCTCTCCGCTGTTTTCCTCCCCCGTTCCTCCCTTCCCCTTCGTACCTGCGCAGGCCCGGCGTCGGACGCCCGGACGCCCAGCAGGGTGTGCCCGTCGGTGGGCAGCTCTCCGCGGAGCTCCAGGGGCTTGGTGTCTATGGAGCTGCAGTCCACGTGGAGGGAGGCGGCCCCGCGCTGCATGCTGAGGGCCACCTTGTGCCAGCGCAGGTCGCGGAGGGACTCCACGCCTTCCCCGCCGAAAACGCAGCCCACCATGTCGGCCGCGGGGTCCGCCCCCCTGGCTCGCAGGGACAGGGTGCCGTCCGGGCCGTTCAGCTCCAGGGAGAACTGGAACAAGACGGTGGCATTGGAAAGGAGATGGAGATGAGGAGTACGGGAGACAAAGGAAGAGAAAAGAGGAGGTATAATCAAACAGAGTACAATGCAATCAATTCTTCAAGGCAGGAGGCTCCATTCATCCCTCAGAAACCACATTTCCATCTCCCTATACACTCAAACACCTCGCTCTTCCAACCCCCTCAGGAAAGGCAGCCGCTGGGGAGCGACGTAACGCTTCAAGAACCGAAGTACAACACAAACTCTACACAAAAATGTTTCACTCCACAATGTATTTCTGCTGTGTTTCAAAACGATCTGAGCGGCCGTCTGGCTTCATCGTCTGACGAGACGAACACACGGCTAGCGGGCAAACAAAGCTGCAGAGCACTGTAGGTACTCGGAGAGGAGATGAGGAGGTAGGGAGGAAGACATATTAATTACACACGCTTGCAGTACAGCCAATCAATCTCTCCTAATGAGGTGCCCTGGCCTCCATTCATCATATACATTGAGTATTTCAACGTGGGCCCCGGACTCCCAGTGATTACGGGGGGACTCTGAGGGACTCCGGCGCTTCATCATGGAACACACAGGAATAACAATGAAGGTGAATGAAAGAGGAGAGCCACAGATGATGAAGGGAGCAGAGGCAGAGAGAGAGAGAGAGAGAGAGCGACAGAGAGGACGATCGGAGGGGGGAGAATACGAGAGGACAAAAGGAGTAGGGAGTGAAAGGAGGGAGAATTGAAAAGGTGTCAGGAGGAGAGAAAAGAAATCGAAAGGGAAAGTGGATGACTATGCAAAGGAGAGATGAGAGGCAAAGAAGAATGGGCTGACAAAGTGGGCAGACGAGTGATGAATAAGAAGTGAGAACGTTGGGGGGCAGATGGCCTGGTGGATAAGAGAGGAAAGGGGACAGGGAAGGAATGAAGGAAGCATAGAAGGATAGAAGGAAGGAAGGAAGGAAGGAAGGAACGAGCAAACTGAAAAGGAAATGAGCGCAAAAGGAAGGAGGGAAGGAAGCTGGGAGCTAACAAAGGAAGAAGGGAATCAGGGAAGGAAGGTGGGAAGGAAATGTATCTGTGGATGAAGGGAGAAGTCAACGGAACAGAGGAAAAGAGAGAGACTGGAGAGAGAGAGAGAGAGAGAGAGAGCGAGCTGTACCTGCGGGTATCCCTGCTGGTCAGAGATCTGGAAGAGGTAGATGGTGTCCCTCAGGGCAGGCTTCTTCAGGACCAGGGTGAAGACCAGCGTGAACTCCTCAGGTAGGCCGCGAGGGAACACCTGACTGGGAGGGTAGACGGCAAGTACATCAAAGTGAGACGAAAACGTCAAGTCATTTATATCTTCCATCTATCCTTTTAAACTTTCCTATTCCTATTTTTCTTTTTTTTCTTATTATGTGTCAGCAGACGGTCGTTCAATGAAATGCTCGCGAGTGAGTAACCCCCTGGCATTCATTTCCATAGTAGATACAGTCCAGTAAGCTTCATCCCTCTGTTTTGGTCAAGGGCAAACACACACACACTGCATGGGTGTGTGTGTGTGTGTGTGTGTGTGTGTATCGAGAGATGAGAGGTTCACAAACAAGCCCACTGGAATTTATGCTCACTGAGATGGTGGACACTTTGAAATATTCTCTCGCTCTCTCTCTCTCTCTCACTCTCTCTCTCTCTCTCTCTCTGTCCACACACACACACACACACACACACACACACACACACACACACACACAGAGTATTGTTGCGGCTGGCAGCTGGTTTCCTACTCCTAGAAGTGGGGGTGACAGTGATTTATGACGGAGGGACGATCCAAGGGAAAAAACAGCCAACTACAGGACGTCAAAACAAAGAGAGGCTAGGAGAGAAAAGGTGAGCGAGAAAAAAGTATGTAGATGTTGAACCTGAAGAGAGAGAGAGAGAGAGAGAGAGAGAGAGAGAGAGAGAGAGAGACAGGAAGAGAGTGATAAGAAGTTATTATTTGAAAATAATTGAGAGAATAATCTAAACTAAGGCATACAGATGGAGAGTATAAAGAAAGGGACTTTTAACTGAGTTGGAAGTACCTCACCTTGGTATTTTACATGCAGGGTCCTGAAACACACACGCACATACACACACACACACACATATATATGCACCACTACTTGGAAGATAAATCACTTGGTATGGGGCAGACAGATTCAGACCTACCTCCTTCATCTCAGAGGGAAAGTTACTCACTACAGCTTCGAAGAAACACAATCCTGAGCAAAGGATTGAGAGGGAGAGAGAGCAGAAAGACAGGGCGAGCGAGCCGGAGAGGCACAGGGGGAAGAGGAGAGGAGAGAGAGAGGAAATCTAATGTTGAAAAAGCAGAATCTCTGCTTGCAGATGGGAATAACACCTGGGGAGGTTTATACAGGTTCTAACTGTGCTGCAAGACGCCTCCGCCGCTGCAATCTCGTCGATCTGGGAATGAATTATGAAAATACTATCTGGGAAGAATGGAATTGGCTCCGTACGGGTACCGAGACATTAAATAAAACCAAAGGATATCACATATTATATTGCCTTTTTAGCTCCTCTGACAGCACACATCTATTAGTAACCGTTGTATAAAAGCCATAATACCCTCCAAGACTTCCTTAACTGCGATTATATGAATCTGATGATTGTGCTCGGCTGCGGTTGGTGCCTACTGCATCACTGTCATACCCGTAATCACGCTAAAGAATGCCCTTGTGGGTTTTATGATCATATTATATAACGGCTCGTTTTATATACAGATGAATTCAACTTAGTACAAATGCCAGTTAAGGAGATTGGGGGAAAAATGGGCCGGCGACCAGAGGGGACGCCCGCTGAAATCGCTATCCCGGGCCAGGAAAAGGTTGATGGGAACTGGTTCTCCGGCTCTCAACGTTTACCGTGAATGCCGCTCTTGAGCAAGGCGTTTAACCCCCCCCGGCGGCTCAACTCCAATGGAGCTGCTGAAGACTGCGGTTATGGTTGCTCGCACGGCAAGCAACGTGGCTGATGGATCGCGATTCTGAGCAATCGCGGAGGGGGCGAGAGCATACGCGCCGATCATGTGGGTGCTCACCGAAAAGGTTGAGCACCCACAGGGAAGTCCGATTAAAAAATAAATTAATAAGTAAATGTATTAAAAAACTGCATCTTTAAAAAAAAAAAAAAAAAGCAACTATTTATTCTATTGTTACTTATTATTATCGGTGAATGTTTTAACTACAAATCGCATTATCCAATTAAACTTGTTACAGCTCTGTGTGTGTGTAGGCTACGTTAAGGGGCGTGGTCACGTAGCCAACTGCCAATGTAACGGCTAAACCAACGTTGTTCCATCACGTAGCTAGCGACATAGCAAATGTGAAACACGGGTGATGATCGGGTATAAATGTACGAACTTGTAATTAAAAAACCGAGAGAGATACCGAGTGTAAAGACAGTCAAAGTGAGGATCCACCACCAGTGATGAATTTGTAGCAGAGCAGTGTTGCATTTTGTTTCAGTGTGTGTCTACGTTGACAGATGACGGTAGCCTGCACCACGGTAATTACTAAAGCAAGCGCAATAAAAGTGATTTTGTATTCACTTAATTTGAGCACCCACTGGCAAAAACTAAACTAAATAAATCGGCGCCTATGGGCGAGAGAATTGGATCTAGCGGTTCGGAGCAGCAAATAGACAAATCGTGTATTCATCACTGCATCGGTGTTGCCTTGCATACCATTATATTGTTTTAACCGGTTAACATTGCTAGCTGGCAATGATAAAACAAAATCAACACAATAAACTTCCTCCGTAGCCTACCCTCGACCCCAACGATGGATGCAACCATTATTCAAGCATCGTTTTTGAGTTTATTCCTGTCGTAAAGTGAAGTTGTACAGAACTGGGAACTCAAATCAAAAGGTGGAAACAAGGAAACCAGCCGACGACTTTTCACCGTCGCCGACAACAACAGTTCAAGCCAAGGCCAACTTTTCTCGGCGCGCAAGCTCGCGTTGGTTCGTTCAGCTCTGGTTCAGATGCAGGGCTGAAAAAGTGCACGTATACGCTCAGCAAGCAAGCCCTGGGTTGATAAGGGTCGATAATAAAAAAATATATATATCGCTACAAAGAATTCAAAACATTTGTCAGAACAGCAGCATCCTTCATCGAGCTAAAAGCTTGTTTCACGAAGCACCTCGCATCCCCTCTCTCCACTGAATCGTATCCTCTCTCTACTCACTCCACTTGCACTCTAACAAAAAAAACAAAAAACAAATCCCTTCCATCTCTCTCCTCGGCTCCTCTTTTATTCCCTCGCGAGCGCTTTCCCTCTCGCACAGGAATACTGTAAGGTCACCGATACCCCCGACCTCTGCACTTGTTATTTTTCGGGTTGCTCGTAAAAGTCGGCGATGTAGGAATTGAAGCTTATTCTCTACTCGCGCTTCCTGCAAAAAATGCCTCAACAAGCATGTAAATGTGAATTGCACTTCAAAAGGTTGTAACTGGCATGTAATGGCGCTGTCAGATAATAGCAATAAAAAGATTAGAGCGCTGTCATGGATAGTGGTGCTCTTGCCAGAATCTCATGGTATGGCTCTCCCTCTCCTACACACTATTACCGCCTAAAGGAAATAGCTGCAAAGCAATCAACGCACTATTTCGTTGCAATTAAACCTCATCTGAGCCGCGACCGGTGCCCGTTTCCACTAGCGTTACATCTTACGTAGACAACCAATTGAAATAGCGAGGAGATTTTTTTTCTCTCTGCTGCTTAAAGAGGCGATAGACACGTAGCTACATCAGTCATTTTGCGTTAGCTCGGATTACCTAAATGGATTTAGCTTCTGATACAAAGAAAGAAAAGAAAAAAACGCCGCTTTCCAATTACTGTGTACGTGTCTCTCACACTTCAGTCAAACCCTCGCCTCGCCAAGAGCCAAGCGGCCGCCTTGACTGACAGGGAGTCGAATGAAACCTATACTCAGAGAGAGCCGTGTGATAAAGGAAATCAAACGCGACCACGCCGCTACACGCGCGGAAAAGACATCCGATGGAGTCCGCTTACCAAGAACTGTTTGTTTTCATCATTTATCACAAAACGGATACTTTTTTTTTTACTCTGAGACACACACACACACACACACTAAGCGAAAACAGCATACGCCTGGGGATTTGTTCTGATGGAGCCATTTATTGCCTGGATTTGAACCTGTAACACTCGCACCCCTACATCCCTTAATCACTCACCTATTCTCCGCCTCCACTCCTCTTTTCTAAAGGCATGAAAGTCTTTTCTAATTTAATGGCAAATATGCTGACTGTCTGACGCCAAGAGACACTTTCACTCTCTGATTTTATCTACTTGAGGCAAGAAGGCAAGGGAGAGAGAAGAAAATGGAAAAAAAAAAAAAAAAGAGAAGAAAAAAAGAAGTATCACCTCCATTTTTGTTTAGTCCTTTTGGGGAGCAATGGAGAAAAGACAGAGAGGTCTATATAAAGTAAGAGACAGAATAAAAGGCAAGCAACAGGCAAAGTAGACTTTGAGTTCTCACTGATAAAAAATGAACCAACTAACAGAGAGAGAAAATGATGTTCCCATCCTCTCTCTCTCTCTCTCTCTCTCTCTCTCTCTCTATGGTAAGGACATCAGCGAAAACATCTTGAGGATCTTGCTTCCAAAATACACTGATTTCTCAAGAAGTGCCATTTTTGTTTTGTTTTTGTTTTTTCCACTTTCCATGAGAACGACGACCCTCTAAGCCCGTGACAAACAATATATGTGACACTTTTAGCACAAAATGCCTCCCCCTGAAAAAAAAAAAAAAAATGTTTTGTAGACAGATTTATTGGGGCTTCAAGCGAGTGGAGCCCATAGTGCTGTGGACAGAGTGATAAAATACTCCAGGCTGACCCAATTGGCAAGTTCTGAAAAACTGTTTTTATCAGTGTGGGAGAGAGAGAGAGAGAGAGAGAGAAGCTCGGCCGGGGCAGACTGAAAACCAACTATGGCACACTGGAGGGGAAAAAAAAGAAACGAAACGAAACACGAAAGTGAGCCAGCCCGTAACCCTAATACTCACTCGTCACACACACACAACTTCAAACACTTGTGAAAAAAAGAGTGTAATTGCGCCACATCAAAAACGCAATAGCATGTTTTTAAAAAAAGCTGCGGTTCTCTTCGCTCAGTCAGATGCGGATATTACATTTTTTTTTTTTTACTGCCAACTGCTTCATAATTTGAGACATCAGCCCTAGAGTTTATGTACAAGCAAGATCATGTGTTAAAAGTCCAACGTCCTCACATGTCGAATGGGAACAATAAGCACACGCGGTCAGAGCCGGAAAACCAAAAGGCCATTACAGTTAGCTTTTTACGAGCCAGTGTCAGCGGAGGAGGGAAAACGAAGCGGTCCTTCTGAAAAAGCAATCAGAAAATTTGACAGGGGCGGCGTGCGGTTTGCCAATTGCCTGCTTTTTTTTTTTTTCCTTCTTCTACATTACAGCGCTGACACACTGACCGAGGGTCGGAGGCGGATTAGCTGTAAGGGTGCGCAGGAGGTTTATTTCCAAACATGGCACTAAAAAAGAGAGAGAGCCTGTTGACCCAGGCCTCGAGGAAGCTTGGGATAGGGAGGACGTGTGTGTTTCTCTGTACATGTTTTTGTGTGTGTGTGTGTGTGTGTGTGTGTGCGCAGACGGTACACTTACTCAGTAGGGCGCAGGAGTGCCGTCTTGCCCAGGCGGAGGATGACGGGTCCTCGAGGGTTGCGGATCTTCTTGACGTCGGGACTCTTGAGCAGGGAGAACTTGCGCACCAGGTTGAAACCTGACATCGAATGACATCATCAGCACCCACCCAATGACGTTCCTCAGAGTGTGTGTGTGTGTGTGTGTGTGTGTGTGTGTGTGTATTTTCACCGGTGATGTTGTGCCTGGCCGTCTGAGGAAACTTCCAGTCCTCCACCTGTAAGGATGGGCATTGTACACCTGGGGGGGAGAGAGAGAGAGAGAGAGATGACGAAGAGGGTTATGCAAGGGAAGAGAGAGAAAAAAGGGGGTGTACAGGCCTGCAGACATAACATTCACAAGAAGTCAGGTAGAGCCACCTGAACCTCAAATGTTACATCCTTGCACACCTGCAATTGTGTGAAATGGAAAGTGTGTGTGTGCGTGTGTGTGTGTGCGAGAACCAGCAACTTCAAACGCTTCATACATTTCAGAGTAATGGAGAGATATCGATGTGAGAGAGAGCGAGAGAGTGAGTGCAAGGGTGGGAAGGGAGAGAGAGAGAGGCAAAAGAGAGAGAGAGAGTGCATTAAACAGAGAGAGCTTGATAAAACAAGGGCAAAACTGTGCAGAGAGGAACACAAGTCCCCGGTCTGACAGCTAGTCTCGCGCAAAAAGGCTTGTCTGTCGCGGCGAGCCTCCTTCTGACGGATACGTTCGCGCCCTGTCAGGGGAGGTTACGGAGAAAAGTGTTGCCTGTCAAGAGCGCCCTGCCTGGCCGCAAGGGTGGTGTGGTGGTGGTGGTGGTGGGGGTAGATGTGAGATGTGCAGAGAACCGGGCCAGTACAGGTGTGAATCGCTGCGATCCGCGGGTTAATTGATCTCTTTGGGGCCGATCGACTACGGGGCCCCCCCAAAAAGCAAGACGGTTCTGCAGGGGCACCGCTCGCCTCTAAGAGTTTTTTTTTTTTTTTCATTGTTACCACGGCTGCAAGACATTGTGGAAGCAGGTGGTGCTCCGCGCTCACCAAAAGTGGAACCTTAATAACTCTCTTTGAGTTGTTTTCCTGTCAAGAGCGGTCTAAATCACTATTATGTGTCCGGCAAAACGCGGCTGAAAGGCTTGATGCAGTACTTTCATTTTACCGTCATTCAATATTTAAGGCGAACCAACAGGGGGGCTTTTTAATAGCAGGTCGGTGGTTAAGGCGCCGAATCTCTTTAGACGCCGACGTTGGTCGAGCGCGTCCATTCGGCGATAAGAGTCGACGGGCGTAAATATACCGTGAGATGATGTACAACGATGTTTGGCTCGGCGACCGCATTCACACCGACGAGCCTTTTCCCACCGGAGGCCCGGCTCGTCCGTCAGATCGAAACTCATTTCCACTCTAGACTGATTGCGCCGCTAATGAATGGATCCAATTAGACGGCGAGTCGCACGAACAACCGACCGCAAGGACATCCACGTATCTCCGCGTAGGGTCTGAGTCATTTTGAGAGAGAGAGAGAGAGAGAGAGAGAGAAAGGCTGACTTAGGGCTTTATTAAGAGCTCCTTGGGTGTTACTTTCCTATTCTCGTCACTGTTTCTTCCACGAGCGTGGACCCGAATGAATCATCACAAAATCGTCGCTGGAGCCACACGACGCCTAGCGGGAGGCGAACCGAGGAAACTCTTCTCATCTCGAGGCAAATCGAAGCCACGCTGCTCTTTCTCTTTTAGATCAACAAAAGAACATGTGCATGTGCAAAGGAGCATGGCGATAAAGACGCAGGATTAGCTGCAAATTCAGGAGTTTATTTTGAAGCACGTTTGATTGCTGCTTTTTTCCCACACAGACCTGAAAAAGCGCAAATGCACTTCTATAACATTTTCCTTCTTTTTTGGATTCGTTCCAGCACCGGCGCACGGACAGTTCCTCGAAGCGTGTCTGTGTTTCTCTATCCCGGGCAGGAAGTCACGTCAAAATAAAGGACCCAAGATAATGACGAGACTAATAACGCCCCAGCTTATTTCAATTAAGAGTGAGAGATGTAATTTCACGGAGGCCAGCTACGGACGAAATTAAATCACGTTAAGTCCTTCGACACCTATTATCGGGTTCATCTTCGACACCCGGTTGTTCTCCTCTTGCTTTCAAAACAGGAGGCACAGCTCTCAGTCTGTCTACTTGCCTGCCTGTCTGTCTGTCTTTTGTTTTTTTTTGTCGTTTCTGTCCAAATCGAGGCATGAGAAAAAGCTGTCGAGGAGATTCAGAGGAAAACCGTGGGAAACTTAAGATGAAAAAGTCGAAACAAATTGCACAAAATGAATTGGACTCATGACATATGACAGAACGTAGCAGACAACGAGTACAGTAGAGAGCACAGAGAGTATCGAGGAGTTGAGTTGAGAAGAGAAGTGAACCCTCTGATCCTCTCTCTCTCTCTCTCTCTCTCTCTCTCTCTCTCTCACACACACACACACACACACACGAGCACGCACAACTTTACCAGTCCATTCCTAAACCTCTCCTCCTAACTCAGCACAAAGTAAACTCTCTGCAGGCTCACAAAGACACATGCTGCTTTTCAAAAAAGAGATACACACACTCTCACACACACACACACACACACACACACACACACACACACACACACAAAGCACTTTTCTTCCCCATCTGTCTCTACCCGGTACTTTTTTGAAGTCGGGAGACAAGCGAGTTCCACTTCATATCAGGCAGAAATTGAGATGAAGACTTTGTCAGGAGGAGCGCGATCATGGCTGGAGGCAACCGGGCAGAACAATGAAACGTTAAAAAAAAAAAAAAAAAGAAAAGAAAAGCAGCAGGGAGGAGAAGGTGGAGAGGAATGAATGTAGAAAGTGAAGCCACTATCTCTCAGCACCTCGGTCTGGTGCCCTAGAGGCTTTTTTCTCCAGCCGAGGGGTGGTCAGGGCTGGCTGGGCGCTCCGCGGGCCTGTTCTTCTGAGATGAAGTTATCACTCTTAAAGCCCCGCCTCCGCTCGGGAACCTACGACGTTTCGCTGATGACTTGATCCTTTAAGATGTGTCTATATAAATAGTATGTGGCCTGTTTCCCCCCCCCCCCCCCCACATGAGCTAACTTTGAATGAAGCACTTTTGAAGGAGCGAGTCGAGTTACAAGCTGTGTTTCGCTCGCGCAAAGCATCGTTTCAGCACGGGACTCTCCTCCTCATTTGAGGGAGAAACAAACAGCCTCCGTCTCCGAGGAACGCCGGGGGTATTTTCGGTGGTCTGTTCCGCCATTCAAGCGCTTTGGCAGTTCGGCAGAGGACACACTGTGGAATTTGAACCCCATTTCTTCTCAAGCTGTGATCAAAGGAAAGCGTTTGCTTGTTGACAAGCTAATTAGCACAAAGTACGAGCGCCGCTCCAGGATCCCCCGCTAGTAGCCGCATGTAGCCTTAAAGAGTTGGGATGGGTTGGCCCGGGTTCACTTCCTCTTTGATTGGGCCCGCGTTTAAGTCTTGCCAAAGCAGGTAATGATACTGCGCTGGCAACCAGACGGCGGACCGCTGCGAGCGTTCCCTCATGTCTCCACCTTGCCAAAGAAGGAAATTTGGGACATTTTTTTGTTTTTTTAAGGAAGAGAAATGCTACTTTTTTTTATTAATACGGACCTATACTCAACGTTTAGTGTGTACAGGCAAAAAGTGTAAGACAAAGAAGGTGAGCTACATTCAAATATATATATATATTGATAAAAGAAACAGATATATTTGAGTTCAGATAACTCAAATATGTCTTGTTGTGAAGCCAAGCCCCTAACATTCACAGGCTCGTTCATCATGAAGTAGAACCATGTCTATGAACCATATCGGCTCGGCCCGTATAGTCGATCCACTGCAATGTTCCGGCTAGAGTAACTCCCTTTCCGTGACCTTTCTTGCAACTCGGTGGGTGAGAGAGTGATATTTAACAAACTCCAGAAGCTTTAGGAATCAATGGCCTTATCTACCACAGCCTTGTTGTGGCCCGGGCTCTATTGAAACCAACTGCTTCTCAGTTTTAATTCTGTTTTCCGAGCAGCAAACACTTGGCAGAGTGCTTTCATTAGGGGGAAGAGGTCAGGAGTGTGCTCGCAGGATTAGTCTGCGTGTGTGTGTGTGTGTGTGTGTGTGTGTGTGTGTGTGTGTGTGTGTATTTGTAAAGTGAGTGGGTATGGTAGTTATTGAATGTGCTTTACAATGTGGCATTCCAAGATAATTGGACTGGGCTGCTGATCAGCAGAAAGTATCTCTCTCTCTCTCTCTCTCTCTCTCTCTCTCTCTCTCTCTCTCTCTCTCTCTCTCTCTCTCTCTCTCTCTCTCTCTCTCTCTCTCTCTCTCTCTCTCTCTCTCTCTCTCTCTCTCTCTCTCTCTCTCTCTCTCTCTCTCTCCCTCTCTCTCTGCTGTGCTCTTATGGGAGACGGGCACTTCCAGTAACTCTGCTAGAGGCATCAAAGAGACACATGCAACACAGTGGCAGGGGAGGGGAATGCCGGGGAATGTAGTTGATGATGCCAAAAAAAAGGGGGATATGCTATATCAGACATAGCATATGTGAGGATGAAATGAGGGAAAAATGACTAACTGACAGACGTAGGGATTGAGATAGAGGGAGAGAAAGGCGAGACAGAGAGAGAGAGAGATTAGAATGGGTTAGAGAGAGTAAAAGCGAGGGCCGAATGAGGCAGAAGACAGAGAGCATTCCTGGTTGTTTTCCCAGAGATAAAATTTCAGCAGAGAGGAGTGGAAAGACTTGAAGCTGCACATTAAAGGGATGAGCTCACTCCTTTTCCCCTTGTAGGCCTCCGGCCCACTTTAAACACATGCACATGCAGCACACTCTTCCAAAAAAATGTTAAGACTCATGACACGCACAAATTTACAACCTCCCTGCAGCTATAAACTTATGGGACACAACTAACAAACGGCAAATGGAGATGTTGTGTTGTCTGACATAATTTCCTACTGTGTGGGAACTTCAGGCCGCGCCAAGATGCGTGCAAAAACAAAAATGCATTGAATTAAAGTGGATCAATAGTTATTATCTATCTATTGCATGCTCAATAGCTTTTCTGAGTACTATTCTGAGTCAGCTCCGGTGCACATATAGTACAGAGAGGCCACAGGGTCATCCATGAAGCAGCACCCCTGGAGTAGTTCAGGGTCAAGGGTGCCTACCAGCTACCCTGAAGTTCATCAGCAATGGAGATTAAAAAAAAGTGTAAAAATGTTCAAATGCATTATGTTGCCTTTGCATAACCATCGTGTATAGACACTTTTTTACTGCAATTTCAGTCCAACTTTAATGGACAGGGAAGTTATTATTATTGCTCAATTAACATGGACAAATCTATATATATCAATACATGCATTCATTCATTCTGTTTCTTCTGGGTTATGTGTAAACATACTCGTACAATTATAAGATATCAGGTGTGGCGTGTGATGTGAAACCCCGTATCGACAACAGCACTACAGGGACTGGTGTCTTTGGCTGACGCGCTGCAGAACTGCAGTGCGATCACCCAGCGCCACTCTTCAACAGTACTTTTACTTAAACCTGCTTTCCCACTGTAATGTCAGCAAATTACAAGCAAGTCGGGTCTCAGCTGAATAATGAGTGTGTGTGTGTGTGTGTGTGTGTGTGTGTGTGTGTGTGTGTGTGTGTGTGTGCAGGGGAGGGTGGGGCCTTGCTGTGACAAAGTGTTTTAGCTCTGCTCTCCCAACCAGGGGTCTCAGGGGAGCTGCGAGCTGAGTCAGGCTCATCTGAAGCGCTCTGACTGGTGTCTCCTGGGAGGGACCGCACCCCCTCCCCCTCCCCCTCCCCCTCCCCCTCCCCCCTTGGAGCTGCACAAGCGATGGAGCGGTTGGTCGGCCCCCAAGTGAAATAACAGAGCCAGTACCTGCCGGAGAGCATGCTGACAGCCTGATGAGGGAGTATGACAGTTGAGGGGAAAAAAAGTAAATAAAGTATATGAAATATTTCTCTTCACCTCTCTCTCTCTGTTTCTGACTCTGTCAAATACAAACATCTAGGTACAACCAAACAGTAACACATGAGAGTCAATCTCTGACACACACACACACACACACACACAGTCTCTCTCTCTCTCTCACACACACACACACACACACACACACACACACATACACAAACTCAGACTGATTGAGGTGCTTTGAAGAGGAACACCACCAAACACACACACAGTCTCTCTCTCTCTCTCTCTCTCTCTCTCTCTCTCTATACACATACACACACACACTCAGAAACTCAGTGAGTGATTGATGGGCTACGAAGAGGAACACAACCACACATGGTAAACACACACGCCTCCTTCCCACAGCCCAACCACACAGCGACCAACAACCACCAGCATCAAACAAGCAAGAGCTGCAATTACACTCCATACCCATCGTAGCCTTGGGCTCATCGCGCACACACACACACACACACACACACACATCCATCTTCAGTGCTAAACGAAGGCACAGACATGGTTCCATCAAACTCAGATGGGACCCAACGTTTGACGGCTTGGTCAAGCATATGGCTGCAGCTTGAAAAGATTTATTGAGCGCAACCAGCTACACTACTGCTCTCCTCCCGAGGGGGAATTGTTTGGAAACTTCACTCTCTTTTCAGCCATCAAACAGAAGATGCAAGGACTGGGCAAGGATTCTGACAACCAGTTAGTTGAGAGCAATTTGTTTTGTGTTACAGTGAACCATTACTGTTTCACAGCTTCTGAGAAAGTATCAGCTGCAGTGGTTGGCAGCTAAAGTGTTGATAGTAGCAGATGCATGGTGGGGCATGATAGGGCTCCACAATGGCTACAAATGTAATGTCATGAAACAATGATGAAGAGTTCATTGTGGACTTCAAATCTCACTAATATAAAGGCCATTTGGAACTGGGGGCTCATCACCATGTCTTCAATCCAAACCGCTGTATCTTCGTAACAATAACGCCTCATAAACATCTGTACTGCAACAAATGTTCATTTTCAAGTCTGAAAATCATATTTTTGAAACATTTTTGCTCGTTTTCATTGCAAAACAACTTATTTCAAAAATGTTCGTAATACTGGAGCGATCCGCCTTATTCAAAAATCCCGAAATAGGAAACGAGCGGAAATATCGCAGCGCGTTCGGCAACATTTTCCACTCGGATGAAGAAAAAGTAACATTTAGAGCAGGGGTGGGCAATCATGTGCCATGGAGGGCCGAGAGTATGCAGGTTTTCTCTCCAACCCAAGAATACAGCAGGTGATTTCACTGATTAGTCCCTCCTCTCTGGTTGAAGGTGTGGTAATCAGTGAAATCACCTGCTGTATTCTTGGGTTGGAGAGCAAAAGCCTGCATACTCTCCGCTCCCCAACGGCACACGACTGCCCACCCCTGATTTAGAGACTTGGATAGGAGACGACTCAACTTGTGAAGATGGGACAGGCGGGGAGCTTATACATCAACCAAACTCAGATAGGGGAAGTGAAGACGACTCACCTTGCGCGGACGTAACCGTGTCGCATGATCCGAGGCCGAGGGCCAGCAGGGTCAGAGAGAAGCAGGGGAGCCACATGGTCGTTGTTCCTCCTCCGGGATATCGCCTCGCCCCGACCGACCAGCTGACGACGGACAAACAAAGAACAGAAGAGAAAAAAAAATCAAAAAAGTCAAATATTTCTCCCGCTGCGCTCGCTCTGCCGACAGCTGCACATTATGCTTGAGTACTGATTAGACGTTGATGTGTATTTATGAGTCCGTCACAGTTGATGTGCTGATTATGTGGTATGATGCGGGGCTTTGTTAGTGGCATATGAATGAACTAGAATGTCCCTCGTTAAGGAGTGTAACTCTATAAAGTCTGATCATAATCATTATCCTGTCCATCTGGGTGGCCTTTGACTGGGCAGCTGTGACGCACGCACACACACACACGCACACACACAAATCACTCCAACATGCAAACGTGCATGCAACACACACACACATAAAACAAAAGCAAAGTAAAAAGCAAAAAGCAAAAGTAGCATTTTTGTGCAAGCCGATACGCACAAACAAAGAAGCGAGGCTGCAGCACATGAAAGTAAAGATGATTTACTTGCAGGCTGGTTTTGGTATGAAGTCAAACAAGACAGCGCAGCCAAAACACACAAACACATCTGGAGACTATTCCACTTGGAGCCACGTGGCCCGACAACAATCAAACACACACATACAACAATGCACATGCAAAAATAAATGTCTAAATAATCAGATTCTGTGTCCATAACCCGTTTCCCACAACCCCCCTGCCACACACACACACACACACACACACACACACACACACACACACACACACACACACACACACACACACCCAACCCATCCCTCGCACGAACACATCACCGGCTGACCTCGACTTGCCCTCAGCATGTGTGTGGACCCCATAACTCTGCGGTGTTTACAGGTACAGCAGGGCCCCCAAGGCAGACGGGGGAGCGCCAAGCAGACTGTGTCTCTGTACACACACCTGTCCCCCGTCTGGCAAGAGAAATGACCCCCCACCCCCCCACCCCCCCCACGCCCCCCCGCCGCCGTCCCCTGGGGGTACGCAACGCAGGCGCTGCCCAGCGCAGGCCAAGGACACGATGAGAATACCATCTAGCTTGGAATTGACTGCCTGCAGGGCTCTGCCCCGTACTGCTAACAGACAATATGGCGGGTAGAAAAATGATTCAAACGATGCCCACAAACTAACGAGGACGGCTTGACACGTCGCACATTGTGAATGATGCAGTCAATTTTTGGCTGGCTGGCCACTGACAATTTGAAGCCATTGCCAAGTTTATCTTTTACCAAGGTCTGACGTTTTTTTGATGGGGTAAAAAGGCCCCCCGTTGACATGTTTGTAGATTTATGAGTGATTTTTTTGCGCAATTGTTGACAACATGGCCACTTTGTATTTGTGCAAAAAAAAACAAGCTGAAGAAAAGCGAGAAAGAAAAGTAAAAGAAAAGTTTCCCGCCCCCCCCCGAAGTCGGAAAAGGGCGAGAGGATAATCAAAGGCTGTGCTGGCGGACTCTATAAAGCTGCAGCCATTATTATAGGTTTCATGCCACATGATCACAATAATAAGAAAGTTCAAACAGTAGGGTCCACATCACATAATGCACCACAGTTCACAGAACACAGGCCGAGGGAAAAGTTACAGCTCATTGTTATTATTGTCAGCAATAATCCAAAACAAAGGAATAGGCTGCCTATTATGGGATGCTGTGGATGTCTCTCTCTCTCTCTCTCTCCCTCTCTCTCTCTCTCTTTGCACTGCGTCCACAGCCACCCAGCTGGCTCTAGCAGATAAAGGCAGTATGTAGGGGCGAGGGCTAGCTGCTGGGCTTGGCCCCGAGCCTGGTAAGCAGACCTGTGGGGGTCACTGGCCACGGAGCCAATACACGGAGATAAACAATAACACATTTTGAACGTCCTCCAACACCCAAAAAGCTTAAAAGACAATTTGTTCTTAATGCTAACGTTGTGTTTCCCCCGGGACCACACCTATTCCCTATAGTTCCTTTTCCTAGCGCAGTTAGCGGTTCCAGTAACTTCTCATGTTTTTGAAAGTGTACCCTTTTTTTTATTTTAGTTTCCATAGTTATGTGAACAAATTTGCGCCGATATCGTCCTACGTAGCAGGCGGGAGGCAATTTGTGCTGGGGAGCGTTGCGATATTTGCAGCGTTTCATCATCGTTGCTATCCCCTTACAGATGGAACAGCGGCCCCCAACACACTCGCACTGCCTGTTGAGAGGAACTAACTATGACTTAGCTCACTGGGACGTATCCTCATCCATGGCCTGACTGGAGAACTGCTGACTGGAGAATTGCCGATTAGCCACACAGACTGCAAACCCCGGTCGCCTACAATTGAGAGTGCATTCACTTAAATGGGAGGGGGGAAAAAAAAACCCCAGTGTAAATGTATCAATCATGTAATATTTGGAGGTTGGCTGCTCTTCCAGCTGTCTCTCTCATTTCCTCCATCTCTTTCTCACACACACACACACAGGAGAGTGGATTTGCTGCCGGGATATGAAAACAACCTCCAGATCATTTTGCGGGGTCGTGACCCTCGCTGAATACTCGAGGGAAATCCTCTCCCCGCAGAGAATTGTGGTGGAGGAAGTGCGCTGGAAGTCAACTTACGATGCAACCGGATTGGACAGGAAAGGACGCGGCGTGATGGATAGACGTGGGCAGGGAGGCTAATAGACAGAGGAGACAGGGAGGCGGACAGGTAGATATGCATGCAAATATTTGATGCTGCACACACACACACACACACACACATTCACACACACACAGCAGGTTGGCAAGAGGGATGTGGGCAGGGTGGGTAACAAGCAGAGAGACAGGCAGACAGGTAGGTATTTATCTGTGGAGACAGACACACACACACACACACACACACACACACACACACACACACTCGGCATGTATATACTCTTTGGAAACACCGACATCCCAGATGGTGATCATAAGGTCAATTGATGTTGTTGACTTGTTACTTTAAAATCGACCTGCATCACATATTGTTGCTTTTTTTTTGTTTTGAGTAGAGTTGATTCTGTTGAAGTGAAATAATTTGATACTTTAACTTGTATTACTTTGGACTGCCAACAACAACGGTGGATTCGCTGCCATGCTTGCTACCTGTGTTGGCACGAAAATTGAGACGCCAAGTTGATGACATCCGAGCCTACATGAAATTCCCATGTGCTTTACTTGAAAGGACCACTAGGAGGCTGACGTTAATGGTTTGTTTTCCTCCAGCCGGCAGCTTGTATAAACAGTAAATGCGATATGTGGACAAACACACACAAGTTTGTATTCCTATACTTGCGAGGACTTTCCATTGACTACATTCATTCCAATATGTTTCAGAAGCTAAACCTGATCCTCATTCTAACCTTCACCCTAAACCCAAACCCTTGAGAAAATGATGGCCGGCAAGATGTCTTGACTTTCCTAATCTTTCGGTCCACGTGAGGACATTTGGTCCTCGCACCTATAGAAATACTAGAACACACACACACACCTTCCCGTGCCTCCAGGCCAAAACTGAGCGTGCATCGCAGGCCTGTTACAACAGGGAATTTGGAATGAATAAAAGTAACTAAAGACGCCCCGAGGCGCCGATAGTCACTCCAGATATCCGCTGACCCGGAGCAACAGAAACTCGCAAGCCAACAGAGACAATATCCAAACAGGGATGACACTCCAAAGAGACTGAGGCGTGTTTCTACAAGTCTTGAAGTCTGGGCAGTGTTCGGTGGAATATTTGTGAATGGAAAAGAGCTGCGCAGATGCATCGCTGTGCGAAAAAAGAAGGGGGCGTTGAATGAAAAAGGCCGTATCTGTTCAGGGTCGCCTCGATATTCTACTTCCGCGGAGACTTCTGGCTCGCTGACGTCAAGCGACGATGTGAACTGAGGCCTACGCTGATGAAGTGATCGGGTTGGCCCCGAGCCCACGCTGTGCTTGTATAGCACTGACTCAGCCTCGCAGCGTGCAGGGGACCCGCCGGGTTTTCTTCAGCTTGGCTTTACATTTCTGATCGGCCGCTAATCGTCACGTCATTGTTTGGTTTGGAAAAGCAAAAAAGGAGGAAAACTGGATGGTAGATTTGGCTGCAGGCCCCACAACAGCGACTGAAATTGGAAGCAGCACGCAGAACAGGAACCACAAGGCAGCTACAGCTAAACATTTTATGTGAATCCTGCAACGCACTGAAGAGAGTAAATGGAAACACGTCTCGCTAAATTCAAGGACACCAATTTGTAAAGCTACAGGGCGAGTACAAGGTCTTGTTCAAGACTAGGGAAAAAGTGTCTCCGTGGACAATGGAGGCTAATCACATGGGTCCCCAGACGTTTTCATGTCAAGGAGCCCAATATCAACACACTTTAGCCAACTGACCTCCATTTGATGTGCTTTTGTCCCAGAGATCCCATCTGAGAGGGATTTCTTCGGTGTCTGCCTCCCTACACTGTACGTGGGGAGAGAGTCAAACCTGAAATTGGACTGATTTTGCTAGGGGACCCCCTGAAACCCTTTCAAGGACCCCTTGGAGGTCCCGAACCCCCAGGCCCGCCAAACCACATCCAAGTCCCCTCTTCCCAAAACCACAACATCCCTTCACTCTCTGGATGCTGATTATTTTGGCCACGTTCCACCAGGCAGGATGCAGAGCAGCAAACATGGCTGGCTAATGAGAAAAGCAGATGGGACTTTTGACCATTTGCGCTCCTCCTCAGCGCTCCTCTTCCCAGGTGGAGGTTACATTCAGGACACTGATCTCAAGTCAGCCTGAGTGTGTTACCCGCACATTGCTCACATAGCAGGGTGACTGGCGCAGCTGGTTGCAAACTGTTGCAGACAGTACAGTATAACTCACCCCACAATCTGTTGCATTGAGGCTTGGCTCGGATGTGGGGGAAAAAAGCACTTTTCCAGGATGCAGCCCAACTAGTTGTGTTATAAGCCTATTGTAAACCCCCAATATAAATCACTGTGATAATCCTATAATATTCCAATAAGGACTAACAGATGTGGGATTTATCAAATTTTTACTTTATGGTATTTTTAATCTCCTACGGTATCATTGTAACACTCCTTTAATATCCCCATAATAGTCCTTTAGGGAGTTAAAGCGTGTTTATAGTTAGTTTATCGTACTTAATGTTTTTTTTAATCTCCTATGATTTCTCTATAACATCTCTAAATACTCATATATGGACCTACTGTAGAGCTCAGCCCGTTGTGGAATATTGGCCTATAGCAAAAGTCTCACCATAAAAGTCCACAGTGAAGACTACAATCACTTCAGAGATATTACAAACTGCAGTCTCGCCCAAAGCATTTCTTTCTTTACAGACAGAGCGACATGCTTTTGCCGAAACAAAAAACTTGTAAAACTTATCTCGTTTCAGTAACACGCAGGAGTTTTTTTTTTTTCTTTCTTTTTTTTTATCACTTGAACGTTGTGAAGTCCATAAAAAGCCATACCTTCAGCTATTGATAAATCCACAAAGTTGCGACCGCATTAATCCCAAATAAATAATGTGCGTATATATCCCGGGCACCCGACTGGAAATCGTTGAGGACGCTGCAGATGTAACTCGAAGGTAATCCACGACGGGTTTTTGTTTTTTTCCTGAGGAAAAACGAAAAGCAAAAAAGTTACCGTCCGAGTCCAACTTTTCCCCTCCCCTCTTCCCCGTCCGGGGTCTCTCTCCCTCCCTCTCTCTCTCCCTCCCCCTCTCTCTATCTCTCTCTCTCTCTGTTTTTTTTCTCTATTTTCTTGTCTGTCTCAATTTCTTAGTTTTTTTGTCTTACTTTCTCTGTCTCTTTCTCTTTTTTTACTCTCTCTCTCTCTCTCTCTCTCTCTCTCTCTCTCTCTCTCTTTGGGAGATCCTCCAGTTAAACGTGTAGTGACATCATCTGGTCCACGGTGCTGGAAAATGAGCCTGGGGCACCTCTCTCCATTCTCTCCACCCCCATACCCCCGCCTTCCCTCCCCTCCCCTCCCCTCCCTCTCTCTCTCACCTCTCACCATTTTTTTTTATTATTATTAGTGGTTTACTGAAGGGCAAAGATGACTTGCATCGTCTGTCTGGGTCAAAGTGCCGCATTAAGAAAAGAAATATGAATTCCGGTGGTCGGCCTCGGTGCATCGAGCATCGAGAAGAATTTACTCCATTAAAATTAATGAAGTTGCTTATCATACTTCCCTTTTGATTGACGGCCCGGGCCACAGCTTCCATATTGTTTTATCACTAGGTTTTATTACATCCAATCCATAAAGGGGCCTCCCGTGCTGCCCCTGACCATTCAGAAACACTCATCGTAATAGCCACATAAATTCCACCTTTATTGTCAGTAAGTAAATAATTCGGGAGGCAAATAAATATCGCTATGGCGTTTGATTTATTTGTACCTCTCCCACCGCCGTGACTGAAATAGGCACCGAGGAGGGTTCACTTCTCGGGAGAGATTAATTTCTTCACTCACAAAAGTGAGCCTTTTGTACCGAGCCGCCATCTGTCACTTTCTCATTAGGCTGTAACCTCCACCTCAGAAAAAAAACAAATAAGCCTGACAAACAAGCCAGATCAAATCTAACAGAGGTTCACCGTCCCGTCAATGACTTTGGCAGCCGTCCGGTGATGTCACGACCTTTGAACCGCGCGGGAACCCGGATGTGACTCTTGCCCTCAGGACTGACAACCTTTACCTCCGTGGGACATCTGTGCGTGTGTGTGTGTGTGTGTGTAACCCTTCCCCAGTTGAGTTTGAGGGTGTTGTCAGGATGCACGATGGATGGATAAACCCGCAGCATCTTCTCTTCTCAAAAAAAAACCCTTTGAACACATTTGCCCTCTTGCAGGAACGCAAAGGTACGATAGAAGAAAACGCATCGCTCCCGCGGGAACAGTTGTCTTGAACGCCGCTGTTATCGTTGGTAAAGAGCGTCGACATCAGTAGGTACCACAGCGGCACATGACAGCACAACAGCATATACATGTCCACACACACACACACACATTCTCTCTCACACACACCTCTGCTTTGCAGCTTCACAAATAGTCTTTCACCGTAATCGACTGCTGCCTATTTGCCTGATCCGGCTTGTCAGGCGGTGAGTGTCATCAATCAGGAAGCAGAGAGATAAGTCTATCTGACACAGTTTCCTGCTTTATAGTGCTTTCTTCAAGAGTCCCTAAAGTGGAGGAAAACCACATATAATAATCACTAAGCCTGTTTTTCAAACGTGCTGTGTGTGTGTGTGTGTGTGTGTGTGTGTGTGTGTGCGTGTGTGTGTGCAGGAGAGAGAAGAGAGAGAGAGAGAGAGAAAGAGATTGACAGCAAAGATGCAATTACTTTGAAGGCCTCTCTGTATTATAGATGAGAGGATGCCATTTCAAAGGCCTCCCGAGAGCCGCGGTACGAGTAGCAGGAGTTCTTCTTCTCTTCCGATTCTTCGCGGTTGTTCTCGGAGCGTACGGGAGAACCGGGCCACGCGAATCCCACCGCTTCACGTCACGTTCTCGCCTGATGGGACTAAACGGCGACGACAACCCCGAGAGACGCGATCGAAAATGCTTTCGCCGTAATAAAAGGGAAAAAAATGAAGTAAAACCAAATAAAGGATTTGATGCGAAAGGACTGGAGGCTGGAGATATCCGGGAAATTGGCCCAATCTCAAATCTGCACATCACCGTCTGCGCCATCACTCAATGGATTGACAAGGAAGACCAGCCTCCTGAACTTGACCTGTTTAGACCGTTTTTTTCTTTCTTTTTTTCTGGTTTGCTTACGTGTGTGTGTGTGTGTGTGTGGGCGCGTGATGCCGTGATCCATTACCGCCACGGCTACCGCGCCCGGTGGGTGGGTGGGTTTGGCCGAGTTCCAGCTCTCAGCGGTGGGGG
Source organism: Hoplostethus mediterraneus (assembly GCA_034670385.1). Classification (NCBI taxonomy): domain Eukaryota; kingdom Metazoa; phylum Chordata; class Actinopteri; order Trachichthyiformes; family Trachichthyidae; genus Hoplostethus; species Hoplostethus mediterraneus. The sequence continues at coordinate 11,569,556 of JAXDDW010000009.1, read as the reverse complement.
TGGGGGCATCTCTCTAAAGCAGGATCAATGAGCTAGTCAGCCGGCGTCGTATGGTGGTCTGGAAAAACGCTCCGTGATTTACGAGATGCGAGACCCCCGCTCTAACCGGCGTTAGTCTAAGTTTAGCTTCACCTTCTGTTCAACTTAAAAACATTTTCTGTCCCGCTTTTTTTCAATGCACCTGCTCTCATTTCCATTGAGAGAGAGAGAGAGCTACACACACACACACACACACACACACACACACCCCATTCAAAATCAAGTGGGGATTCTCAATCTGAGCTCTCTTCAATTGCCCTGATTAAATGAGCAGAAAAGGCAATCAGGCCTGATTAGAGCTGAGGACTCTTGAGCTTTTTCGTGAGGATGAGAGTCTCAAGTTTTTTTTGTTTTTTTTTTGCTTTTAACTTTATCAGACCGGCGGGGCGAGGATGTTTCACACCTGTTGCCAAAGCCCTCCAGGGGGCGCTCCAGGACAGGCCAGGCTCTCTGTAAACCGTTACCCCTCAGGGCAGGGATGAAGTGCGGAGGCAGTGGGAGGGTGTAGAGTGCAGGTGGGGGGGGGGGGGGGGTGTCCATATGCGAGTGTGCATGTGTTCCCTCCCTTGACTCCCTCCCTGCTCCCCAACCTCTCCATCTTAATTCCGATCCCGCCCTCCCTCTCCCTCCTTCCTCGTTCATCTTCCATACCCAGCCCACGCCTCCTGCCTCCTATCCTCCACCACCTCCTTCATCCATAGCTGTAGTAGTGTGTGAGAGGTGGACTTTCTTTTTTCCTTTTTCCGTCTCTCTTTCCTCTCCTCCCCCATTCCATGACCCCCCCCCCCCCCCCCCCCTCTATCTCTCTCCCTCAGTGACTGTGTGAGGCGCAGGGAGTGGATGGATCCTGGCAGTGTCTTTATTGGCTCAGTTATTTCCACTGCATGCTCCCGTGCTCTCTTAAGAGGATGAGGGATGGGGGGAGCGGTGGGAAGAGAGGAGGAGACGAGGTGGTGGCGGTGGTGTGTATCTGTGTGTGTGTGTGTGTGTGTGTGTGTGTGTGTGTGGGTGGGGGGGTGGTTAGGGGAGAGAGAGCAAAAGCATGCTTTTCTTCTTCGCATCATCTCACATGTGTTCATCTCGGAGGCACAGTCAGTGAACCTGAATGCATGTATGTAGGAACTCTTGACACACACACACACACACACACACACACACAGTTGAAGAGGGCACACACTGCATCTACCATGCAGACGGAGGAGTGGGTTCTATTTCAAGGATGAGCAGCGATATAAATCATTCAATCAATAAGGAATTGCGCGCGCGCGCTTACGGACGGCTGGTCGCACAAAGTCGCACGCCACCGAATTAGAGTGACGGATTCCTGTTTGACAGTCCCTAAAAGCCTAGCCACACTGGGGTACACCAGCAAATTGGCTTAATACTTGTTCTCAGTACTGACCTGATACTGTAAGACTACTGTCTAGCATGAATGTGTGTCTTTTTGCTGGTCTGCATTATTGCTGGAATCAGCCGTGGAATAAAGTCAAAAACCAGCCAGGCAACTCAGCTGAAATATCTTCCACCGCTGCTGCAGGAGACGATGCAACTCGGACTCAAGTTACAGAGCGCACGTCGGATTTAAGACCAAAGCGGAGGCATGCCCGTACATTACCCGAGTCTAATTTGCCTGTCGCGACATCGGAGGGAAGCACAAAATACAGCACAATAAAGAGAAGGAATGGCATCCATAAAGAAAAAAAGATACTGTGGCAGACCAGATAGAGCGAGATGGGGAAGAGAGTAGATTAGTTCCCTGACATATTCGAGGCATGACTAAGAGCATGTGGAGCCTATTTGGCCAACTGACACATATCCCAAGAGTAGCAGTCCTTTATTTTCTCCCTCCCTCACTCTTTCCATCCAGAGGAAAAGATTGAGAAGCAGTGAAGGAGGGATGGGGGCAATGGAATATGCTGACACAGGCTAATGAGAGAGAGAGAGAGAGAGAGAGAGAGAGACCAAGAGAGTCATGGGAAGCAGTGGAGGAAGAACAGTAGCCGCAGCAGTAGTTTTCCATTGGCGTCTGGAGCGCTTTGGTGTACACCTCACGCTTGGAACCAGGAAGTGTGAACGGTCACATGATCACCGGGCCACGTTCTTCAGAACCTTATGGTGACTCTCTGCTTCCAGCAGTTTGGATCCACAAGTTCGTTTTTTTTTTTTCTTTCCATCCAGTTTTCCAAACACGCCGCGCACAAACCCAGGCCTCGAACATGAATCTCTCTGTACGCGTGCCAAATGTATTTTCCGGACAAAATGTAGAACAGACCGCTTTCTTGTTCGGATTACTCCCACTGTCTCTTCTCCTTTCTAACTCAAGACTTCTGCTCTGCTGCCCTCATTTCCAACCCCATTTCCCTTCGGTCTGCGTGTGTGTGTTGGCGTCTGCTTATATGTGTGTGTGTGTGTGTGTGCGTGCATGTGGATGTAATTGTTTCATTCCTGAGTCCACATTTTTGCCTGTTCACACCTGTGCAGTCCCCGGGTCTAGGCCAACAAGCCTCTACCTGAGAACAAACAACACTATGTGCCGTGCAACACACACTAGTAATGCCAACTGAATAGGCTGGCTGTCCATTGGATGCATTTCCCCCACAGTGTCTTAAATAAAGCGCTTAGTCAGACGTTGGGTTGGGCTCGTTACTCGAAGAAAGTAATTTATACTTCATTACTCGTTACTCACTTCAAAGGTAATAGTATCACTTTACTTATTACTCCCTAGGAGCAGTGGTTCATTGGTTTTCCATTACACCCACAACATTTCCAATCGCATCCTCTCTTATCTCCAATAATTGGGCTAACTCAGTTGCCTCGCCTGTGAGCTGCTGTGTGAAAGATCAGGCTAACGCAGCATTGATGTCCGATGTCATCTGCATCCTTTTACTCGCTAAACTCAAAGTACTGAGAACACACATCTGCCCAGAGAAAGAAAACTTTTCGGACTTTTTCTCATCAAAGCTAGCTTTAGCGTGAGAGGATGACAAGTGATTCCGGGGGGAAAACAGATCGGGGGGACGGTGATGGGATACAGTTTTGGGATAACTCAACGTTAATGTGTTATTTAGAGAGGGGTGATAACTGTAACTGTGATTTTACTTAAACTGAATCTTTGTTACACTACTCATCACTGGGAAAAGCAATAATACACACGATGGCAACTTGCTGACGCATCCCTAGCTGACGACCTGAACTCATTTCATGCACGGTTTGAGACTAGCAGCAACACCGCTAGCTCGCCGGCTAATAATAACTTTGTTAGCGCAGCTGGAGTGAGTTCCACCGCTGGGGATGAGCACACACTCTCTGTGACTGAGCACAACGTGAGGAGGGCTTCTGACGAGGGTGAACACCGGGAAAGCTGCAGGTCCAGATGGCATATCTGGGCGAGTACTGAAGACCTGTGCTAATCACCTAGCCCCAGTGTTCACCACGATATTCAACCTCTCCCTGGCTGAGTCTGTGGTCCCCACATGCTTCAAGAGATCCACTATTGTCCCTGTGCCCAAGAATGCTTCTCCAGCATGCTTGAATGACTACCGACTGGTGACCCTCACCTCGGTGGTCCTGAAATGCTTCAAGAGGCTGATCAAGGATTACATCTGCGCCTTCCTCCCTTGCTCCATGGACCCGCTGCAGTTTGGATATCGTCCAAACAGATCCACGGATGATGCTGTCTCCCAGGTACTGCACACCACGCTACGTGAGACTGCTGTTCATTGACTATAGTTCAGCTTTCAACACCATAGTCCCCACCAGACTGGCCCCAGGTGGCCAGGGTGGGCAGACACACCTCCAACCCCCTTCACCCTGAACACAGGATCCCCCCAGGGTTGAGTCCTCAGCCCCCTACTGTACTCCCTGTACACACATGACAGTGTGGTTCAGTGGTTCACAACTCAGGAAGTTGCTGATCTGTCACTCTGGTGCCAGGACAACAGCCCCATTGTGGAATTTAGGAGGGCACAACAACAGAGGACGTACACACCACTGTGGATTAATGGGACCACTGTGGAGAGGGTGAGCAGTTATAAATACCTGTGAGTCCACATCACAGGGGATCTGACATGGGAGCCAAGCGGCTAGAAAAAAAAAGGTCCTCTTCACTTTGCTCTCTGAGGACTCAGAAAGTGATGTCAGTAGTTCAAGGGCTAGAGACGGCCAAGGGAGCATTAAGACTTAGCCAAGGTCGGCTGTTGATGCTTAGCTCCTAATTGCCCAAGGGCTGCATGGGCACATACAAATGCTCTGGTGAGAAAGACAAGGCAGCGCCTTCACCACCTCAGGCAGCTGAAGAAATTGAGGCCCAATCCCAATGTCCCCTCCTAAGGCCTAAGCCCTGAACCCTCACAGACCTAACCTGGTAAGTGCTTGAGTGCGAGAGGCTGCAAGGGCTCGAAATTGTATAAATAGGAATGGGACAGCACTTTGCGACATATCACGTTACCTTGTGGGTTTGGGACTTTTTATTTTACGTTTTTTACTTTCTTCACGACCAAGGCACTTAAGGGACCGACTGCCCGATCTGAACGTCTTCCAGGCTCTTGCCTTACAGAGTGGACGAGAGGCAATTGTCAATAATCAATTGACTCGTTTTGTCAAAACAACACCATCAAGCAAAAATTGAAATAAATGGTTGATGAAAAAACGTTTGTCCTCCCATTTGTTCCCGTTTTTTTTTTTTACCGCTTCCGGGCTTCCCCTGGTAACCCTGTATTTATCGTCACAACGCTATGAACTGTGGGTAATTCCCTCAGGCAAAGTCTGCATCGATGCGGACTTACGGAAAGTGTGCATAAAAGGCCCAAAAAGTCTGCGAGAGAGCCCTCATGCACTTGACAATTTAACAGTGGGACAGCCCTAAACCCTCGCGCACTTAGCGGGAACACGCCTCAAAGTCTGTGAGCCCGTGAGGGGGGACATTAGGATTGGGCCTCAGAGTCTCCCTGAGGATCCTCCAGTCCTTCTACTCAGGAAGCATCACTGCCTGGTTTGGCAACAGCTCCCCTCAGGATTGGAGGGCTCTGCAGAAAGTAGTGTGTTCGGTTAAACTATTGGAACTATTGGAACTACACTCCCCTCCCTGCAGGACTGATACACCAGGAGGTGCAGAACCAGAGCCTGAAGGATCCCCCTGTTTGGGGTGGTGAGGAGGACTGTTTCAGCTGCTGGGGTCAGGCAAGCACCTCCGCAGTGACGCAGCCAAAACAGAGAGACTGAGACGGAGTCCTGAGACGGCCATCAGGACTGTGAACTCTGACCTCACCAGGGCCCCCACCAAGACCCACACACTGCCCCTCTTATGCACACACACACACACACACACACACACACATAGATATACATATAGTGACTACACGTATTTATATATTTTTCACAAATTTTTCATACTTTTTTAATTTATATTCTTAATATATTGTAAATAGGGTTGTTTTTTTTAAAGCTTTTTACTGTAAATATTGTTGATTCTTTATATTTGTATATACTGTTATATACTGTTGTTTTTTGTACAATCCCGTAAGCATTGCCACTTTCATTTCACTATACATCATGCATGTGTATGGGACAAATAAAGTTCTTGAAGCTTGAATCTTGAATCTCTTCTATTTTGCGGTTTAAACAAACAGAGAAGCAAATTACTGAATTTCCTGGATCACTATTTTTAATCCCTCTAGCGGTGCCTTGTCAGGGAGGCATACAAACCTCCCCTCTGTGGTGTATTTCTTTCCAACGAGACTTGAAGTTTATCGATTTATTAATGCAGAGGTGCGAGGGAGCCAAGCGGCTAGAAAAAAACCCAAAAAAAGGAAGGTCCTCTTCACTTTGCTCTCTGAGGACTCAGGAAGTGATGTCAGTAGTTCAAGGGCTAGAGACGGCCAAGGGAGCATTAAGACTTGGCCAAGGTCGGCCTATTGACGCTTACCACCTAATTGCCCGAGGGCTGCGCGGGCATCCGATCTGCTTTCAAATAACAAAACTGCACTTTAAGAGATTAGAAACACACACCTGGAATACATATTGCCATTTAGTGTTGCCCGAGTCTTTACCCTCTGTTTATCAGCCCCCCGATTGTTAAGCCCCGAGAATTTGTATCGAGTAGAGAATGCAGGGAAATGGCCGAGCAAGCAAAGGCGCGACACACACACACACACACACACACACACACACACTAGCACCTGCACGAGCAAAAGTAGATTACCATGAAATGAACTTTATAAGACAATAAAAAGGGGAAATAAAGGCGTCTGCATGTCCTCCTGTGGCTCCGTAGCCAATTACTGTAGGTCATAAAGCACATAAAACACATACTGCAGCAAGTGTCTGACTGAATCGATACCAGCTTGCATTATGCTACACGTGCACACACACACACACACACACACACACACACACACACATATTCGTGCCTGTATGCCACACAAGGTGCTTATAACCAAATCAATATGAGCAATATCAGCGTTGAGTCGTTAACTCAGCGCTGCGTCTGCCATATGCGTGACTTTCACATCTTCATATCTTTCATATCTCCACTTGAAGCCGATAGGGACCCGAAGCCCTTCCTGAATGCCTGCAACGATTCGTTTATGCCGGCGCAGAACGGATGCCTTTAGCAAATTTTTTTTTTATGCCATTGATTTTTGTTTATGAGTCTAGATGCAAGTCACAAGTCCAATTCACGCGTTACACCACCCGCCCATCATCTACAGAGCATCTACAGAGTGGTTTGAACCTGGTCTGGAAGTGTAAATCAGCCTCTAGTCTGAGGCTTTCAGGCTAATCGAACTGTCCGCCAGGTGAACGGACTACGCCAGGAGTTGAGTTGATATTTCCGACAGCCAATAGCGGCACATTTAATGAGAGAGTTGGCTCATTAACGGTAGGGCTCAGACGGTGGTCCCCGCCCCGTCCCGTCCAGGCTCATTATCCCAATAGCACAAACAGCTAATTGGCTTCAGCGCACAATAAAACTTCCAACTCTCTGATAGATCACTGACAGGTTTGTTTTGGAAGCTTGTTAGCATGTTATCATGGCGAAGCATAAGATGGCTGAACGCTTTTCACCCTCCGCTAATCTGTCGGTTTCATGCTAATCTCTCCGGCCTGCAGCCCAATGCATTTTGAGTATTTTTTATTCTAATGCAAGCGTATTGGGGTCAAGTCCCGCCTCCTGCACCGAGCCCGCGGGTGAAATTGCTCTCCGTCTTCCATCAAGCATAGCTGAGCGGCGAGAGCGGGAGATGTTGCCTTTCATTTAGCACCTGTCTGAACTGTGTATGCTCTCTCTCTCTCCCTCCCTCATATGCACCAATGCTCCTTGCAATTAGTTTAGATTAGCCAAGGCCCCCGCCGCTGGTAAGCCGGTCTCAGCCCGGCCCCTTGCAGCAACGGCAATATTTTCAATTTTCAGCCTTCACTTCTCAGCGTCAGTGGCGAACGGACACAAAAAAAGAGTGTGTCTTATGATGTGTGTATGTGTGTGTATGTCAACCAATATTCACCCTGACTTTAAAGACCTGTTATTCCCCTGCCACTGTCCACCCCCCCTTATATCGCCCTGATCATTAAGGGTCTCGGAGGGGTTCGGCATTAACCTCTATTCCCCCACGGAGCAGATCTGCTCGCTATCATAGCCCGCGATCAATGACAGAGCGAGAGAGACGAAAGAGAGAAAGAGAGACAGAGACAGAGATACTTTGTTCCACATCAAATCCTAAGCTGATCGATCCCCTCCCGGCAGAGCCCAGTAGCATTGATCGCAGTGTAAGTAGTTGCCCTTGCTGTGGCTTACACTGGAGCTCGCACGGCGGCGGCGGTGGTCCAGCAATATGAAATGGGAGCTGGCTTTCAATACAGGCTCTTTTTTTTTGTTGCGGGTTTTTTCACCACTCGCTTTTATATTTCCCTGTGATTTCGAAAAGAGATTGTAGCAGCACAGATTTACAGAGTAAATAATTTGCCCACCACATGGGAGTCTGAGCGACGCGGGGGGCCTATTATCATTGCAAGGACACACCCACTCGTGGTTGTTTATTATTTTCATCTAAGAACCGTGTGTGTGTGTGTGTGTTTGTGTGTGTGTGTGTGTGGATGTATGTCTTTTTATTTTGCCACTTGAAGGGATTTTCCTGGTTTATGATCTCAGCGTGATGTACAAACAACCTAAACAGGAGAGGAGAGAGAGACAGACAGACAGATAAAGGAGGGTTGGGTTGAAGGATCTGTGACAGAGACAGAGAGACAGAGAGACAGAGAGACAGAGAGACAGAGAGAGAGACGAGCAAACAGAAAAGTAAAAAAGAAACAGAATGCAGGTCAGGCCTCGAAAGATTACCGCACGGTGTTCTAGGCTTCACAGCTAATTATGTGTGACATTACTGAATAATCTGTTCCGCTTGCTACATTTTATTAAAGGGAGTAAGGACCCGCACGCCTTCGTTCATTATTCACTGATTTCAATGGATATTTTACAGCGAAAAAGAGAGGAAAAGCTTCAAGATTGAAATATATTGCCCCCGCTGTCGAACTGAAAAACGTAAATGTATCAATTTGAGCAACAAAACAACAATAACAGACACATATTTGTGGACTGACAACGTCAACTACAGGCTTTGAATGGTTTTCCCGGGTTTTCCTCGGGACGTGAAACTTTTGACAGCGCGTCAGGGGGGAGACGCCGCATTCGAGTCGCGACGTTTTCGTCCAGGTGAGATCTTGAGATCTCGAGGCAACCGTAAATGCCACGCCCCCCCCCCCTCCTGCACCGGGGGAGGTAGAAACAACAGAGCTTTGTTCTATATGAGGCGATGACTCAGACCTCCAGCTGAGCGAGTTGCGAGTCTAATCCGTTCATTTGTTCTCCCCCCCCCCCCCTCGCTACAAGGCCCTTGCCAAAAAAATGCTAATCTACCCAGATACGCCAACTTATTCTACAGTACACCGGGAGACTTTCACAGAGCAGAAGCCCTTGGCAATGTACTTGAAGCACCACCTCCCCAAGAAACAACGCAAAGGCACACACACACACACACACACACACACGCATTGCACTTTCCCACTGACAGACATGCATGCACAAATTGCACACACACTGTATATGCATATACCCACATTGCTTTTACACAAATGCACACACATAAAACACACAAATGCCCACGTATATAAACACACACAAACATGCACTCGTACACACGCATATGCTAGCTAAAACCCCTCTGAAGGGGCGCGCTTTGGGAGCAGCTGTTTTTTTTTGTTTTTTTTTTGCATCTCCGGGTTGCCAGTGTGAATTAGAGAGGGAGCTGCTCTGCCTCCTCTAAATGTTTCATGATGTTTACCAGGCTGTTTGTACTGAGAGCAGATCAAGGGCGGACCACTCCCTCCGGCACCCACCGAGGGGAGAGAGGGGGGGGGGGGGGGGGGGGGGGGGCTCAGAGGGGGTGAGGTTAAGGAAGCGGAGGGCGGATGAAGGAATGAATTGGACGGCTGGATGCACTGACGGTTGGATGGATACATGGATGTATATACATCACTGTTATTCAACGTAATCAATGCAGAAGGATGTTGTGGCTCGAATGTAGCGAAATTAATGTGATTAAACATGGTTATCAGTTGTTTTAGTACAACATAAACACAAATATTTAATTGCAGCTCTGATACACTGACTAATGTTTTCGTCATGAAATCTTAATGGAGAGCGAGCCATGCACGAGGCAAACCAACGTTTCCTTTATGCATGCTTTATCAATGCATTGAGTAGAATGAATCCAGTGGGAGCATCTGCAGTGAAATCACATGCAGAGACAGATACTCCAATGCATTCATTGTGATCCTGGCCTTGGATAGAGATAGTTGGGAATACTTTGAAAATCAATGTTGGCCTGGATGAATAGAAGATGAAATCGAAATGAAGCGATGGAAATGGAAGAAGAAAAAGAATGAATGAATGAGCTGAAAGCTGAATGACAAAAATGACAAAAAAATGACTGGGGTTGAGAATGATGGATGAATGAGTGAGTGAGTGGATGGATGGATGGATGGATGGATGGATGAACTGATGGATGGATGGTTGGATGGATGAACAGTTGGATGGATGAACAGATGGATGGATGGATGAACGGTTGGATGGATGAATGGATGGATGGATGAACAGATGGATGGATGGATGGAGGGATGAATGGATGGATGGATGGATGAACAGATGGATGAATGAACGGATGGATGGATGGAGGGATGAACGGATGGATGGAGGGATGAACGGATGGGTGGAGGAGATGAACGGATGGATTCAGGAATATATTACGTAAAGACCATTGGACTGACTTTTTAAAAGAGAGGAGGATTGTGGGAGTTTCATGAAAATCCTCAGCGAAAGGTGTGAAGGTGCAAGTAAAAATTTCACAATAAGAGAACTTTTTACTTCCCTTTCATTTAATCAGACACTGCTCAATAAACATTTCTCGAGCGCTGCAGACCAACGTTCATGAGGGAATGAAAGTCCAGATCATTAATTGTGAATGACAGAACAAAGTGAATGAACAGAAAAAGATGGAAGAGGTTCCTGTGAAAGGTTCCTGCAGGGTGCTGAGCTGAACATCCATACGGGCTCCGCTCCCCCCAGGGCCTCGACTCCCAGGCCCCCAGGACAGCGAGGGCATTAAACCTGCTGTAAACTGAAGTGTCCTCTTGCCTTCTATCCCACAGCCATTAAAGGAGGAGAGAGCAGCTCATTGGTATTCTCTCTACAGCGCCCACCCCTTCCTTCCTTCCTTCTCGTCTTCCTCCTTTTTTTTTTTATAAGCTGCACCCTCTGGGCAAATTTTTCCTCCCTAAATCGCCATTTTTCATAGTGCTCACCCCCCACCACCCCCTTCTCTCTCTCTCTCTCTCTCTCTCTCTCTCTCTCTCTCCCTGTCTCTCTCCCCCCCCCTCCCTCTCTCGCCTGCTTCTTGCTCCTCAGACGGCGTTTAAGACGATAATTGACATTCTCAGACAAGATCAGTGCTGACCTGGAAGCGAGCAAGGGAGCGTTTAGGCGGTGGCGGAGCTCACAATGCCCCCGCTGTTCTGCCGGTAATTACACCCGGGGCATGGAGATCGGGCCGCCGCTTATTGAATTCATATCAAATAAAACTCAGGGGAAAAAAAAAAAGTGCCGACCGGCGGCGTGGCGCAGTCATCCCACCCCCCCCTCCCCCACCCAGTCCAACCAGAGCACGATTTCTCCTAATTCACTTACTTATTCTGTCATATCTGCTCCCTCTCGCTTATTTTCCAGCTCTTTCCTCCCTCTCTCCCACTTCCTGCCTCTCTAAGCTTTATCTTTCAGTCCCCTCTCTCTCTCTCTCTCTCTCTCTCTCTCTCTCTCTCTCTCTCTCTCTCTCTCTCTCCTTCCCTCCTCATCTTCCCTGGTCTATTTCTTCTCCCTTGGTCAAATCCTCTGGAGGTCTGTTTCAATTTCTTTATCGGGGTCCTAAATGTTCTCTCGCTCTCTCTGTGTTATCTTGTGTCTGTAGTGTGTATTCCCTTCCTCTCTCTCTCTCTCGCTCTCTCTCTCCTCTCTTTCTGTAAACCACCTCTCTTTCTTTCATCCTGCCCTCACTCTGCCACTTGCTTTTTACCGCCCCCCCCACTTCCTCTAGTCCCCCACTCCATTCTCTCCATTCGTAACCGTATCTCTTCATCCAAGTTTTTCTTCTTTTGCAGCTTTTCTTCTTTTTCTTCCGGAGGTCGTGACCCGACCAAAAAAAAGAAAAACGAGATATTGATCCGCCCATGTGATTTCAAATTGAACACACGGTTTCAGATGTTTCTGCAGAGCGAAAGCATTTTTTTTTTTTCTTCGATTCACCTTGGTATCTCCCGCACACACATCCAGTCGCGTTATTGTTCCTGGGCTTTTCCACAGAAATGCACACGCTGTTGTTTTCTTGTCTGTTGCACTGCCGCAGTTTTGTCCCTGCTGCCACACGAGTTCCGCTTGCCGCCACTTGGGGGCGACATGACCATATGCATCCATTTATTAAATGATCTGCAACTGCAGGTCTGTAGCCCCCTTGCTGCGCCTCTCACACACACACACACACACACACACACACACACACAGTCTCTGGGTAGCTGCGTGTCCCGTGGGCTCCCTCCTCCTCCCCCCTTCTCCATCCCTCCCTTCACCCCTCCCCACCCCGAACCTTCGCACTTCTTAAATCAGCTGCGATAAAAACAGATGCCGGATTGAAATGTCACGAGCGTATCTCAAACTGCCAGAACATTAACCTGTACACCCCTAGGTGCCACACTTTTCTCAGAGGGGGGTTAAAAAAAAAAAGGGAGGTGTGTGTGTGTGTGGGTGGGTCTGGGTGGGGGGTGAGAGTGGTGAAAAGGCAGGGGAGGAAGGGAGAAAGGGAGGCAGGGTGTACTGCCATTGATTAAGAGCCCTCATGGGTTATGTAGAGCAGGCAAATCTACAGGAAGGCTGTGGTGGTGGAAAACAGACAGTGTAAGCAAAGTAGACAGAAAAAAGGGAGGGAGGGAGGGAAAGAGGGAGAGGAGAGAGGAGTGGGGGGGGGGGGCAATGAGAGCAATAATGCAGAGAGACGAGAATGAGAGGGAGAGAGAGGGAGGGAGGTTGGTTGAACGAGCAAGACGAAGTCAGAGAGATGATGAGTGGGAAGGAGGGAGGAGAAGGTGAGAGAGGTGAACGAATGCAAGTAAAAAAAAAAAAAAAGTAAAAGCAAAAGGTGAGAAAAAAAGCTTATGCATGATGATGGTGGTGGTACTGGTGGGAGGATGGGGCAGGGTGTTGATCTGGGGGGAGGGAGAGAGAGAGAGAGAGAGGGTGAGGATGCAGAACAGAGGGAGGATGCAGGACAGAGTAGGCATGTCTGTGGCGGCGATTTGGTTGATAATAAGCTGATAAAACCGCCTGCTCTCAACGCCTGTCATAAATCTTTCATTGTTACTCTCTCTCTCTCTCTCTCTTGCTCTCTCTCTCTCTATTTATTTCTCGTTCTCACTTGGAAAAGCCGCGGCCTTCAGCCCCCGCAATACGGTTGAAACGTGCCCGCCGATGCATTTTAAAGTAAGCGCCACAGGGGGGAGGTTGGGGGGGAGGGGGAGTTGAGCGTGGAGAAACAATGGAGGCAGCTACATCTACAGTACAAGCCCAAAAGTCTTTGAGAGTCAATCTGGATGTGAGTGATGGCTCAGAAACGGGGCGGCGTGGCGCCTGGAGGAGAGTGTACGCTTTTCTCTTTGTGAATAGGTGAGGGGGGGCATCGGGAGAAAAATCCTTGACTTTGACAGGCAGAACCAGTATTAATATTGTCTGAGCCGGGTTCATTTGTGTTCCTCTGCGCCCGTTGAGCCCCCCCCTCGCCCATCTTCTAAGAAAATCCTCTGCTTCGTTTTCACCTTCGGCGCTGCGTTCACCTCCAACCCCCTCCCCTCCCTTTCTCTTTCTCTTTCTCCCTTCCTCCCCTCCTGCCTATCTCCTCGCTCGTTTCCACGTCTCCTCTACCCGTGACACGGCCATAAATCACGGGGACTGAGAGGGTCTTGTTTACGTTGGGGGGGTAATTATACGTGTGCCGTATGTAAGCTCTCGGGCCGTGATGAATTAGCTGCCCTAAATAGGCCACTCCTGACTGACACCGGCGGCGCTAGCGTTAGCCACCGCTAGCCGCTACTTATCGAAAGAGGTAAATAGGTGAATGGGAACTGAGGAAATAAATACAAATTTTAAAAAAAACGGCAACGAGGAGACAGAGGAGATGAGGTGAAAAAAAGCGAAGGAATGCAGTCGACTGCTCAAATTTAGCCGCTAGCCAGGTGAGCTAGCTCCACGGCTGGTTTTAATGTTCCAAGTGCTCCTCGTAAGCCCCGACGTCTGAGTTCGAAACTCATAAATAGGACTTGTCATGCCCATTTAAGTGCTTTTGGTCGTAAATAACAACACAATGGACCCTTGTAACTAAAACTTTTTGGTGGCTGTTTTGTTTCACAGATGAAAGCGGCACAGTGCTAGCTTGCTTTGCTCAGATTTAGCCACTAGCCATGCGAGCTAGCTCCACGCCTGGTTTTAATGTTCCGAGTGCTCCCCGTGAGCCCCGACGTCTGAGTTCGAAAGTCATAAATATGACTTGTCGTGCCCATTCAAGTGCTTTCGGTCATAAATAACAACACAATGGACCCTTATAACTAAAACTTTTTGGTGGCTGTTTTGTTTCACAGATGAAAGTGGCACAGAGCTAGCTTGTGCTGCGGCAGCAATATGAAAAGGAGAAAAATGTGCATCAGGTAATTGATTAATTTAATTTATTAAACATTCATTTATTAGCCTTTCTGTAGCTATGTCTACATAGAATGTCAAAGAAAGACAGCTGACACAACTTCCATGTGCCTCAAAATATCACATCAACATCGGGCATCCTCATCATCCTTAATTGCCCAGTCATATTGTTCATGCACACTCAACTCACAATTAGGACACTCCCAACCAGCACTTGAAGGCAGCATAACTGTCAAAATAGTTGACATCTGCTTGACTTGAACAATTCCACATTTGTAGTTTTTTTTATTGTTATAATGGAGAACAAAGATCAAGCAAAAAAAAACACAAGAAATGTATTTGGGGGGGGAATATTAAGGAGGCGGAAGTAGGTTGAAGTAAAAAACCTCTCGCTTCGCCCGTGTGCTCTCTAGCCTCCACGCCATGCCGTTGTCATCCCTCAGCTGACAAGTGATGCACAGCGTGTTTCCAAGCGCCATGACAGTATGCTCTATCGTTCCATGTCAGCCGGCCAGACAGCGGCAAGGAATAGAGGGAGGGAGGGAGGGGAGAGGGGGGTGGGGAGGGAGTCGGGATAATGTGGCTGGACTGATGGACGAGGGGAGGGGGAGGGGGGGGGGGGTACGCGGGCACGGGGGAAAGACAGAAGTGTGGAAAATACGTTCATGTTGTGGTATATGACTAATCCCCCCTTCCATTCATGCAAACTGTTCAGATTCATCACTGGCAATGGTGCCTGTGAATAGTAGTATGAAAGTGAGAGGGAAAAAGAGAGAAAGAGAGAGAAGGGATGTAGCGAGTGAGAGAAAATGCCCTGCAGACAGAGTTGGCAGCCTCAATATGTCTAGCAGACGCACACACACACACACACACACGCAGAGAGAGAGAGAGAGAGAGAGAGAGAAAGAGAGAGAGAGACAGCTGGACATTCACTAATGCCACAGTGCTGGGTTGTATTTATAACTGTTCTGATGGTCACCATGGCAATATGACACCTTGTGGAAATGTTCCTCCTGCGACACACACACACACACACACACACACACACACACACACACACACACACACACACTCACACGCGCACATGCACACACACAATTTGTCACACGTGCACGCTCAAACCCGATCTGACATCGAGGTCAGGGCGATATATTTGTGCGTGCGATTACGTGACAGATGTGTGTGTGTGTGTTCTCCGGGAAGACGAGTAGGGTTTTTTTTTTTTCCAGAGCAAGTGACTTTGTCCGTGTCATTTGCACACTGGTAAATCTGTTACATCTTACCTTGAGGATGAATCTCTCCTCTCCTCACTCTCCTTGGCTTTGGCACCTCTGTCCCTCATTGTCCCTCCCCTCTCTCTCTCTCTCTCTCTCTCTCTCTCTCTCTCTTGTCTCTTTGGCACAGCCCTCCTCTCTCAGTGGAGGTGTGTGCAGATCCAGCTGGTGTGTGTCATGCTCTGCTGCTTGGTACTGCTCAGTAATGGCCATCGTGGCCAAGAGAGCAGCTGGACACACACACACACACACACACGCATGCACACACACACGCACACACGCACACACGCACACACGCACACACACACGCACACACACGCATGCACACGGGCAAGAGGAACGTCTACCCAGAGACTCACTATTCATTCCCTTCATTACCATATTGCCTGTTTCTCAGAGAGAACAGGGACGTGTGTGTGTGTGTGTGTGTGTGTGTGTGTGTGTGTGTGTGTGTGTGTGTGTAGGGGGGGTATGTGCTGTTGTTTCACCCTGGAGCGCCATCCAAGTGCCTTGGAATAGCTTTCACCGTGATGGCCAATGGCGCTTATCCATTTCCCTCAAAGCAGAAAATGTCATGGGGGTATAGGTCCCAGTCTAAACTGGCAATTGTTGGATTTAACCCTAAACCTGTCGGAAATATCCATTTTAGCAAGTCATTTAATCTGGCATTGAGTCTTAAAATGTGTTCCCATGATGGCAATGCCGTGGTTCTCTTTCTAATTCCATTCGGTATCTCAGCCTATAAAACAGCAATCCAACCATGGAAGCTCCCATGACACCCGGAAAAACAGACCAATCACAGCAGTGACAGGGGAGCCCATCGTATGCATGGAGATTCATCATGCTAAAACATACCCTTTGTATTGTTTGCATTGCTGTGGCGGGCTGGTGAAAATCCTGGAGAGGAGACTACACTGCCACTCAACCGGTGGCATCGGAGGCAGATAGCATAGAACATATCAAAGCCTGAAGCTCAAAGCTGGGGCAAGATTATGAACACTTCTGATTTCCCATCACTGAAAATTTAGAGAATGTAGAGGTGAGAGCAGTTAATGATGAGGAGGATGCTGTATATCCCAGCCCAGCTCTCAGGGGCGGGGCAGTCCCCAACAACAACCCCCCTTTGGCTATAGGTTGGACATCAAACGGCCAGCATCCCAGGCTGGACAAGGAGTTGGGACCTGTGTGATGATGACAAAATTCTCCCCACCTAGCAGGCCCCCCGGAAGCATACGTTATGCAGCAGCGATGTGATGGAGCACTACTGGAAGAAGAAGTCTTTCACACACAGGGTGGCCTGCAAGGGTTTTTTTCATGCATTTCTTGGAGGAGCCATCCATAGCCGTCCACCCTCATCCCGATCGCCATGTTACTGTGTTGGCAGCTGGCCCCTCCCACCCAGGCAAAAAGGAGAGACTGCCTCTGTCTATCAGAAGTTCTATAAATCTTCAGCCCAGACTATGAGGACCTATAATGCAAGCTAAATA
This sequence comes from Hoplostethus mediterraneus, assembly GCA_034670385.1. Classification (NCBI taxonomy): domain Eukaryota; kingdom Metazoa; phylum Chordata; class Actinopteri; order Trachichthyiformes; family Trachichthyidae; genus Hoplostethus; species Hoplostethus mediterraneus. Next base: position 11,552,475 of record JAXDDW010000009.1, on the reverse strand, counting down.
AGTTGGCCTATCTACATAGCTCATTAGATTCAGTTGAACAGACAGTCAAGGACTGGATGTCCAAAGATTTTCTACAATTAAATTCAGACAAAACTGGTGTCTCTTCACTGGCTGCCTGTTCCTTTTAGGATTGATTGATTTCACTGTTTGTTTTTAAGGCCTTTGCATGGCCTGGCCCCTAGTTATCTCTGAGCTTTTGATCCCTTGTGAGCCTGCATGCAGCCTGACATCCTCAGGCAGGACGGACCCTTCTGACTGCTCCTGTGTCAGGGCTAAAAACTAAAGGTGACTGGGCTTTTGCCGGAGGACGGCTTCATCCTTGAAATCACTTTGTAAAACATTGATTTTCTTTTACTTATTTTCTTGTCTGATATTTAATAATTCCTTTGACTGTTTTATACCTCATTGTTCTTTTGGATTTATCTCTCTTACTCTGTCTTTGTTATTGTTGGGTTTTATTTTTCCTGGTTGTGAAGCACTTTGTAACCTTGTTTTGAAAAGTGCTATATAATTTAAGACTATTATTGATGTAGTTACCCTCCTGTTTATCTACCATGCCAAGCTATTAGTGGATATGGGCCAACAGTTGGAGGGATTGTTGTGGCTGAATCGTGAATCTGACCCTTGTTGGGCCTTTGGACTGGACTACTACTATGAGACAGGAGGGAGTGGCATTTAAACTCTGTCTCCTCCCACAGACCCATGGGTTCATGTGGTCTCTGGGTTCATGTGATCTCTGGGTTCATGTGATCTCTGGGTTCATGTGGTCTCTGGTAAATTTAAGACGGGCAGCTTTGTTCTTTTTAGATAGTAGAGGCTTCTTCCATGAACACCATTCAGTTCTTCTTATTGTTGACGGATGCACAATGACATCAGAAGCAGCAATGGAGTCTGGTAGATCTCCGAGTGTATTTTTGTTTGCTAGTTTTAATATTTTTCTTGTGGCTCTCAGTGATATTTTGGAAGGACGTCTACTTCTGGTCAGAGTCATTGTCACTGTCCATTTGTCTCACAGTGGACCTTTCATATGACTTCCTAACCTTCCCCCCATTCACTGTTAGCTGCTTGAGCTCCTCTGAGGTCTCCAAAGATCTGACCTTTGATTGGTTAACTTCATACCCACTTGATGCTACTTACCTACTTGATTTAACTAACGTAAGTAGAGGTTCACTTATTTTTGCACCTGCAGTAATTCTTTTTAAACGATTTCCTGTATTACTACATGCATAATTTCCTGTAAAACAAATGAAATTGGTATTATGATATATTGTAATTTTATACCAATATAGTTTGTTTATTTTCATTAAGGAAATAATTTGGGTTTAACGAGGCTTGCATGGTAAAAACTCAAACTTTGTACAATTGAGGGTTCAATAATGAACATTATCAGAAGAAAAGAAAACAGTAACAGGTTGAAGAGGACTGAAAGGATCAGAGTGGAGGACATAGCGAGCCTGAGGTAGCCTAACCTGGCAGGCACCCCTGAAGAAAAACTCCCAGAAAAACCCTGGAGGAGAAGAAACTCTCCCACCAAGATGGCTGGACAATAGATGACAGGACAAAACATAATACAGGCCATATAGCTCTGTTGATAATTCAGCATCCATGGTCAGTCAGGGCCCCTATCGTTTGGTGTATGTAATGCGGGCCATATGTTTCGGTGTCCTCAGTTGACCAGGGGATGAATAGACTGTCGGGGGATGGCACCGCGTCCCACTTTGACCCGGGGCCAGCGTCAGCGCTCCTCATCCACCAGGGGCCGTATGTTGCAGATCAGCCAGACTCCCAACACCCACTTCCCACACGAGCCAGGGTACCAGCATCCAACGTTCCCAGAACTGCCAGGGTCCAGCATCCATTTCCCAGACTCACCTCCAGGGAGGGTCTCTGTTTGCAGGGTGCAGGTGTCTGAATGGAGGGAGGGAAGACACACACACACACACACACACACACACACACAGCCAATACACACACATACAAGCCACACTCAACACTGACCACACACACGCCAGCAGACTAGAAAGAAAGGGTACACACAGCACTAGCAGTACGTCGATTTTAGATCTGGCCAGTTTCTAGTTTTGCTCAACATTCTGGAAGATGGAGATTTCAGATTTCCGTCCTTGTTGTGATGAACTTCAAAAACACCTGGCCTTGTAAATGATTGACGAACACTAGATCATATTTTATAGAGGAAGCTTGTAGGCACATACACACACACACACACATGCAGTTTTTTTGCCATGGCTGCAAGGTTCAACAGGGTTCTACGGTTTCAAAGGAGGAGAAAAATCAAAAGAGAGGGGAGAGAGAAGAAAAGGAGAAAAGGGCATCAGAGAAATAAACTAGTGAATGCACCCTGGCTTTGGGACAGCGGTATGAAACAAAAAAAAAAGTCAACAATGGGAACAGAGAGAAAAAGGCAGATTTATACAGCGGTGTGTATGTGTGAGAGGAGGAAGAGAGAGAGAGAGAGAGAGCGCAAGACGAAGAGATGGAAGATGGGAAGGGAAAGGAGGACATGGGCAAGAACATAGCCACGAGTGAGCAGCCGAGGTGAGCGGGTAGAGCGCTGGAGATATGAGAGAGATGAAAGAGTACAGGAGCGAGGGCAAGGGAAGAAGAGGAACGAGGGGGGGTGAAAGATGGAGATCGGGGTGAAGGGAGGGAGGGAGGGAGATCCTAAGATGAGGAGGGGGGGAATCAGTGTTTCACCAGAAAGACAGGAAGAGACACGTGGCTTGAATCAAGATGGAGAGAGGAGGTGAGGGAGATAGATAGAGAATGGGAGATTGGTCTACAGGAGGGTGTGTGTGTGTGTGTGTGTGTGGAGTTTGGAGTGAACAGAGATACATTTTTCATCAGACACACACATCACACACAAACTACGTACATAATTAAACACACAAATACACATACAGACAGAGGCATGCACATATGTAAAGACACACACACACACACACACACACACTTCTACCCACTACCCAGAGGGCAACTGTCACTCGGGTTGGTTCTAATTAACTGGTTGAGGGAAGGTTGAGGAACGGGTATCCCAGCATCCCTTGCTTTTCCCCGTCTTCTGTCTCTGCGGGGCAAAGACTTGCGGGGGCCTCCTCCTCCTCTGCTGTATGTGTGTGTGTGTTTACTTCAACATTGTGTTTCAACATTCATAACCTCCTGTTTTTGTGATAATGGCTTTTTGTTTTTGTTTTTACAGTAATGATGCACTGCAAGGTACATCTGTTAAGTGCATGAGCGTCGAGCATGTATTTGTTTCAGCACAGGGCGTGATGCTTATTTATGGTGCTATGCCATGATGTAACTGTGTGCCAACCACTGGAAGCTAAATGAAGCAAATTTGAAAATGTGCAGAATTTAACGTTCATGTATTGGAAAAACTGACACTAGTACAGATTCATGCAGTAAATCAATGATTGCAGATGAATTGATCCAACCATGCCATTAACACTCTGGGTATTGGTGGTGATGTCACTCTAAAACATATATAACCTATATTGGACATGTCAAAAAAAAAATCATTGTAATATAGATTAAACTGTTAAAGAGGCACTGAAATATAAGAAGAGATCATGTCCAAGACGCTACAGTATATATTGATTTTGGATAAAAATCCTTACCTGAAGTTCATCATTAAATATTTCTAAAATATAGAAAGAGAGTTGAGTATAAAAGTTGTATTACTTTGCCAACCATGGACAAAGTTACCCACTGTGCTTTAAAAAGTTGCAGAATTCAATCAGTGCATGCATGTAAAAAACGAAAATGCTTAAGTAAAGTTGCTGAAACATTATCACATTTAGCGTCTATATCTCAGTATGAGTCCATAACAGATTTTGTGTGCATGCTGAAAAAAACTGAAACTAAAATGTAGATATCAATATGACAATACACTTCCAGTTTTTTGTTTTTTATTTTGAAGGAAATCCACTTCCTGTATTTGCCTGAATTGCCCCTGACAACGGTTTGACAGATTGAAACGACGACGACCGGTTTACGGCCGAGAGAGGACACTGTGAGAAGCAGTGTGTTCTCATGTCATCAATACCGCGTCCAAACAGAGAGCCGGACGATCAATAACAATGAGTGGCTAAATAACCCTGTCATCCTCAAGCCGGTAAGTGAAAATCCCTCTCTTCTTCAAAGACTCCAGGATGGGGGAGGAATTCGGAACGAGGCAGCGAGTGAGCTAGATTGAGGACAATACCTTTAAGACATCGTAGGGAGATGGGAGTTCGTTAAATTTCCAGGAAAACGAAGGAAAGAAAGACGGAAGATACCGCAATTCATCCTAACCCCAATTATCTTCCGCTTTTCTTTTCCCATCCTTCCCAATTTCCCCTAGACTCTGCCCATCTCAACAACTTTCTATTTACCGTAAAGTCACTCCTCCTGTGTTTGGGCCATCTCCTCCCCCCGCCCACTCTCTTTTTCAAAGTTCTCTCTGCTTCCAAGTAATTTTCAGCCATGCATAGGAAATAAATTGACTTGTCAATGGACGCACAGATTGCTTGTGTCTCGTTTCTTTCTTTATTTCATTCTTTCTTTCTTTGCACAATCTCTCCTTCCTCCTTTCCTTTCCTTCCCTGCACCATCTTTTTTCCTTCTTCCTTTCCTCTCTTCTCTCTCCATCAACTCTCCTTTCCCTTCCTTCCTTTCAATAGATTCCCTCCCCCCCTTCTTTTATTTCTTCTCTCCTCCTATCATTTTCCTTCTTGCAAGTGCTCTTTGCTTCTCTATTACCCCCCCCCCTCTCTCTTCTTTCTCTCTCTTCTCTCCCTCTCTCCTTGGCTGTGGGGGTGATGTATGGTCCCTGTCAGTGCTGGAATCAATGGGACGCCGGTTGTTTTAATTTAGCCCGGGAGCCCAGCGGATGCGGATCCTCAGCGTCATGGAAGAGCGATGGCAGTGGCCTTTCTCTCCTCTGTTTTTACTCCCCCCCCCCGCCCCCCCCCCTGTCCTCCCTCGCTCCCCCGCATTGATCAACACTTAGCTCCCGTTGGACGCGGCTCTGCGGAGGCCCTCGAACCATCGAAAGCCCCCGGAGAACAAGTGAGCTCACCTCTTGTCTGTTAACACGCGCTGGATTAGCATCGGCGCCAATCGATGAGCCGCTGCGTAGCCTGGGAGCGCCCGGCTAGCGCGTAGCGGCGCGGCGTTGTTGCAAACGGCGTTGATAATCTGCCACACACACACACACACACACACACACACACAGGCGATTAACAATCTCTGAAAACGCATGAAACGGGTGAAGGGGTGAAACTGCTGTAAAAACCCCACACGCCTCCCCCCGTTCGAGGGATGCGAGCATCTTGACGTCCTTATCTGTGTTGTGCAGGAAAGCAAGGTGAATTTGTTTTGAAGCGACGGCACACGTGTGTCTCTCCACTTCGGGGGTTAACACATGGCGTATGTTGTAAGACATATGCCGAACAAGGCGTGGGTCCGGCGTGCGAAATCATCCTGATGGACAATTGACGTGACCCGAAAAGGTGAGAGGTCTGACGGTGCGTCATCGGTGCCGTGATCTGGAGCCCGTCAGCCACATTCCTCCTGACAGCTACTCCTCTCCTTCTGTCTCATATCATTTTCCTCCCCTGCATCATCACCCCCCCACCCCCCCCCTCTTCGCCGCCACCCATCATTAATACAAATCATCTATCTCCATATTCCCCCGATGCCAGGCTTGAGCGAAAGCCGTCAAGCGGCACTCACGCAGGCAGGCAGAGGCAATTAAAACCGCAGCACTGAAACAATGGGCTGAATAGAAGGGAGCTTCAAAGAAAATGAAAGGAAAGTGCACGGTGAGAAGAAGGGGAAGCAATTAGCGAGGTGGGTTACGCCACAATGGCTCTCATGTTGAGAAATGAGCCCGGCTAGCTGTAAACACAGGCCATAGATAACTGGGCTTGTAATTGATGCATGCATGATATGACGCGCGGCGAAAAGAATGTGAAGCCTTTCGTGTTTTTTTTTTTGTCGAAGCATTCAACAGTGCCCGCTTGTAAAGAAGCACGGAAATCATTTTCATTGAGCAAATTATAGCCGGGGCTGTAAACTCCCTAATAAAACAACGTAATGAAAAATACTAATCTTCCTTTCTCTAAATCTTTTCTAAATCACCGTTGCAGCCCGAACGCTGTAAATGAAGACGCGGAGCTCTTCCCGACACCCCGTTCTCACCTATAATTCACTGTTCTCAGGGTTTTGACGGGTACCGATCGAGAAACAACGGAGGAAACGCGACAGTAAAGAAGGTGGCAGGCGCCATCGGGTTGGAAATTAAGACGGGTGAAAAGAGGAGGATGGGTTGGAGGGAGTTGGCGGTCGGGGAGTAGGGGCGTTGAGTTCGGTGCGGTGTCAGAGAGCACCTATGCCTCTCCCTGGTCTGAGGTACACTCCATTTGACGTGCTGCGAATGTGCCGGGGGGGGGGGGACCCAAGAGGAGGAACTGTTAACTGTTGTTTCATGCTGTCAGCTTGGATCTGTGTCACACACAATGCCTTGTAGGCCTCCCTTTGTTTATGGCATGGGGGAAAGAAAGTGTAGGTGGTGTATAAGAGGAGAGAGACAGACAGACTGACAGGTAGACATATGTATATATACACACACCGTTATCATGAATATGCATGTCTTGCACCTGTCAAGAGAAAAAAAAAAAAATTTCAGTTATAATGCGAACCTGTTGACAGCCAGATGCACAATCTTCTCCGGTATGTGAACACAAACAAAAGTACATAATAATGATGTTGTTGTTGTGGTGGAGTACAATTGTTGTTAAAAACGGCAATACCAGGTACTTTCAATTCTCTGTCGTAATTGTGTGAGCACGCACCGATTGAAATATGCAGATGTCTCGGTGCTCACACACACACACACACACACACACACACACACACACACACACACACACTTGTTGCATGAAAAATGAATGCAACCAACTCTGATAAGAAACTGTGATTCAAAGAAGCCCCGGTTTGTCTGGTCTGCTGGAATTTGCTGTTTGCAAAAGATATTGCAAAAGGTCATCAGGCTCATTTGGTGGTTGGATTTAGTTCGAAGCAACACAAATATTTAAGTTAAAGTGACAAGGGTTGTAATGGGTTGTAATGAACTAGTAGAACAGCGGAGAACAGTCGTCAAATGCAAAAAATGGACATCCTATAGATGTCCTTCTTTTAAAATGAATTCAAAATCAATACCGGGCCGATGCAAGCTAGTGTTTGTCTTAATAAGTGTTCTGCAGAGGCCATTGATGGCTTTCAGTTTGTTTGAAAAGTACAACATGAACTGCAAAAAAAGTTTCACTTCATTCATCTGCACAATTAACTTAGTATAATTTAAAGAAAATATGTTTTTTTTTTTGTCTTCGGGCTTCGGTTGCCGGAGAGTGACATTCACTAAACTGAGGGCCTCACGCAGGCCGAGAGACAAATCCAACACGTGCTTTGACAAGCTGTCACAAGGATTAGAAAAAGCAACAGGGAAAAGATGAGACAATCAGAGAGACCAGGAGGGAAAAAAATGGAGAGAAAAAAAGAGAACGTGGAGAAAAATACTGGGCTTTTCTGTGACGGCGGTACCTGACTACTCTCACTGTTACCTTGGAGACAGGACACACACACACACACACACACATACAGACACACAGATGCACGCATGCCCGTACACACAGATGAGGAGAGAGAGAGAAAGTGCACAGAAAGTGGAGAGAGAGAGAGAGAGAGAGAGAGAGAGAGAGAGAGAGAGAGAGACAGAGAGAGAGAGGGCAGAGGAGGGGCTAGCGGGCAGCCTGACATTTCAAGTTGAGTTTCTGCTACAGTGTGGAAATGTCATATTATCCGACCAGACTCATCTATCAAAGTCAGGGAGAGTTTTCTAACAGTGGACAAAGTAAAGGAATTATCACTTCATTACATGACCCCTCTGTATTTCTGTAAATCCCACACACACACACACACACACACACACACACACACACACACACACACACTATGAAAAAACACCCCACAGTGGCTGGATCCCCGAAGCTCCAAAAACCTCCTCCTTTCCTCCGTGACCCAGAAATGTGAGGTTTGGTCCGCCACGCTTGCTCGCCGGCCCCGAAAGTGGAGGAGACAAGAGAAGCCACTCCTGGAAGTCTCCATCGGCAGAGCATCCTCATGTGTACTCTTACCCAGGAAGTCTTTTCAATTGTATATATGTGTGTGTGTGTGTGTGTGTGTGTGTGTGTGTGTGTGTGTGTGTGAAGGAGGGGAAGGAAAAGGAGGAGTTGTGGAAAAAAAAGGCTTTGTGAATTCGGAGCGTTGAAAGTCTTGACACGTCAGGCTATAACCTGACCAAAACACATCAATTTTCTTCCATTTTGCCGGTGTTGTGGGTGGGTGAAGGTTCGCTTGTGAAACATCAAAAACCTATTTGAGAACCCCAAAAGAGTCGCTGGTGCTTTTTGTAAAAACATGGCAGTCCGGGGAGAGAGGGGAGAAAATGGGAGGGAGATGAAAAAGCAGTAATGGTCAGCAACTGGCACAGGCACGCTCACAAATGCACCCCCCCCCCACCCTATACACACACACACACACACACACACACACACACACACACATACACATGTACCCTCTGGGTTGTCAGAAATGTCAAGGAACACACACCATGCTGTCAGTCACCGGCTCAAAATGGAAGTATATGAAACAGGAGCCCCCCCCCCGCTCTCCCTGCAAGGACACAATCATCCAGAGCACAGCAGCAGTGCCCCTACAGCTAGCAAACAGTCATCACAAACTGGAGCCCCCCCCCATCCCTCCTCCCCCATCAGCCATCATTATGTCCGGGTTGGTTGCTGAAAGGCCAAGGACTCTATTTGGAAGAGACAAAAGTGCTTGCGCGGACACAATGCTAAATTATGGTACGGGAAAATGTTGCGCCTGCTGCTTCGCCCAAAGGCATGGATGTGTTTGTCTGCACAGTGTGGCGGACCACCTAGAGCAATGCTGATGGTGGCGGAAGAGAGAGAGAGAGAGAGAGAGAGAGAGAGAGAGAGGGAGCGAGAGAGACTTGATGTCGGGGTAATGACGAAATCTGTGGCCCCCCGGGGTGAGTCGCAAAAAAAAAAAAAAAAAAGGGGAGGATGGGGAGATAATAGACGGTACACTGTAACAGAGAGCCATAGTCAGCCCGGAGACCTTTCAAGAATCAACTACAGTTGCAGTAAAGACACCTGAAGCGGTGACGGGACGATTCTAATTGAATTCTTCGTGCTAATTGATAACAGGCTAGAAGCTAAGAGACAGTTTCTTAGGAACTTTTATTTTTTTAAATTACTGCTGTAAGCCCCTCGCACAATGATTCGTATAGCCAGTAGTGGCGGCGCCACAGGAGGGGCCCCCCATTTTCCCTCCTATTTTGTAGGTCGCTTTATCACATTTCCTGCTCAGCGGCAGGTCTGTGAAATACCAAGTAGAAAATACCAATGGGTACATAATCACCCGACAACTACGGTCTCAGTCTAAGTCTTGTTGTCACTTAGCTGAAGATCAGACCATATTTTAGGAGCCATTCATGAATTCAAAAGGGTTCACAAACTTTCTCACTCCATTAGCTATCGGCTAATACAGTTTTTCTCAGTCGCTTTGGTCGCTTTTTCAGATCAGAATTGAAATTCTCAAAACTACTTGTTCAAACTCCACATCATCTAGTCACTTGCGCACATCATAAAAGCAGCTTCTCATTCTGTTGAACAAAGTGCAAATGATTTGGCACATTCATGCAAATGATTATGTCCAACTGTCTGCTGTTTCCTGCATTATCAATAGCTTATGTCATGTTGATCAAAATGTATTATATTGGTTCTCTGTTGAATCGTCTCATCCCCCCAGAACATCTACTAGTTCATTGCATAAGTCATTACATGCAAAATGGTTGAACCAGTTGTCATCATCTGTCAAGCATATCAAGCATGTCAAGCATTTCTATTAGACTTTTTTTGTAAATGTGTCCTGAATTGATGAATCTTGACTTTCACTACAGTTTTTCTCAGTTGTTTTGGCTCAATTCTCCAATGACAGTTGAAGTCGTCAAACCAATATGTGAAATTCTTCACAACATTTTGTTACCTGAGCACAACAGAAAGAGCATTTCTCTTTACCATTTGCAAATGTTTTAGAACATTTAGGCAAATGACTAACAATTATGACTGACAATTATGACAATTTGAACAATTATTGGTTGTATATGTCTTTTGAAATTGATATATGCAAGACAGAAAAAGTGCAGCCTTGTGTATTTTCAATCATTTGCCATAGCTTCCATCAGAGTAACTGTTATATTGACAACATGGCTAAGCATTTTGACTATCTTGTTTGTACTCAGTGACACAAGGACTTGTCATTCTGATGGACTGACATGTTCATTGAGGTAAAGATTTACTTTTGAGAGATGAACTCAGGATTTTGAGCAAGTTACGGGCGTTTGCAGGTAATCCATTATGTGCTGTTTGTACCAATTGTTTTGAGAAATGCGCTTCCTGTTTTGCAAATCTTAAGGATGATTCGAGAAATGTACTAAAGCGACTGAGAAAAACTGTAATGTGCCTTTTTTTGTTAGACAGACAGATAGATAGATAGATAGATAGACAGACAGACAGACAGACAGACAGACAGACAGACAGACAGACAGACAGACAGACAGACAGACAGACAGACAGACAGACAGACAGACAGACAGACAGACAGACAGACAGACAGACAGATAGATAGATAGATAGATAGATAGATAGATAGATAGATAGATAGATAGATAGATAGATAGATAGATAGATAGATAGATAGATAGATAGATAGATAGATAGATAGATAGATAGATAGACAGACAGATAGATAGATAGATAGATAGATAGATAGATAGATAGATAGATAGATAGATAGATAGATAGATAGACAGACAGATAGATAGATAGACAGATAGATAGATAGATAGATAGATAGATAGATAGATAGATAGATAGATGGATAGATAGATAGATAGATAGATAGATAGATAGATAGATAGATAGATGGATAGACAGACAGACAGACAGACAGACAGACAGACAGACAGACAGACAGATAGATAGATAGATAGATAGATAGATAGATAGATAGATAGATAGATAGATAGATAGATAGATAGATAGATAGATAGATAGATAGATAGGTTGCGAGTCTGAATCCCACATCACTTCATAACCTGTCTAGACGTGGCTGTGTAATCCCTACTACCAGGAGCTCTACTCTAGCTTAACCATGGTTAAGAGGACTCTCCCCAGCTCGCCATCAATCTGTGGCTTTAGTTGCCTAGAGAGCCAACAGGAGCCTCTCTCTGCCTTGTTATCTTTATGTCCCCCATTGTGAGCGCGCTGATTAAAAGGTGCTTGATTTAAAGTGTTCTTCCCTTTTCTCGCTCTCGCTCTCCCCATTTCAAATTTTTCTCTCTCTCATTCTCATTGTTTTTCTAATTCCCTCTCTCTCTCTCTCTCTCTCTCTCTCTCTCTCTCTGTGTGTCGTTCTCCCTCTCTCTCTTGTAACGCTTCGCTTCCTTTAGAGCATCCAATCATTGCCTCACACAGTCACAGCTCAGCCACACACACACACACACACACACACACACACGTAAACACACACGCACAGAAACACACAAATTACACAATGGAGGAGAGGAAAGCTGCCTCCTGTTATTGCAGGCCCCGCCATAATTATATAGAGACGGTCCTCTTTGGGACTTCTTCATCTGCCTGTTGCTGCTGAGAAGAGGAAGCAAAGAGGAAAGAAAGGTGAAAAGCTTTAGTCGTGATGCAAGAAAGATGTTTTTTTACCAACGCACACGATTTGATGTTATAATCCTTTGTGTCATAACCCAGGGTGAGCATTCACACAGAATTCAGATGCCAGGAAGAATGATGCACTAACCCACAAATGGAGACTGTAGAGGACATCAGGCTAGGCCGTCGTAAATCCACAAAGACCTTCAGGCAGGCAGCACCATCCACTAGCCACCTAATCTAAATGTTACAGGGTTGAGTGTGTGATGTCGCTGGGGTTATCAAGTGGTCTCCCTTGTTGATTTCGGCCCATGATACCTCCAGGAGGCTCAACAGTGATTTCTGGCGTCCCAGAACCCAACCCCACCGCGGCACCCGCTCTCAACGCCAACTACGTCTAAAAAAACTGCCTACACTACTCCCTAATTCCCAACATTCCTCAACAATTTCTGAATTTCACTATTGATTTCAATCTGATAACGGGGCGGCTGACACTGCTGGCTTGAAGACGTTCCGCTCAGCAGTTCAGAAACCGAATTGTATCGGTAAACGATTACACCAAGAGTTGAGAGCAGCGTATCGCAGCTCAGTCCGGCTAAAGCTAACAAGCCAACATATCGATGTTCTAAAGAATCAATATATGAGCAACCATGCACTCTGTCAAATAGCATGCAACACACACAGGCTGAAAAGCCATCATACAGGTCAATACCTATCAAACGTGCTACTGACAAACAGCCACGGCGAGCATGCTATTACCAAATGATGTCAGCTAGCAAACAAACAAGAGCCAACATTTGTAGCTGCTAAGAAAATCAATGGACGAGCTCACGTACTTCTAAGGAAAAAGCACCAGCATGCTTCAGTCAAGTAGTTCAGACCCTTTAACACTCAAGAGTATCTACATTAGGTGCTTTGTGCCCTCCAGTCAGTCGGATTCCTTTTCTCGGGTAAGACATATCTGGTCGCAGACATATCCTTCACTGCCTGCTTTTAAGCCCCGCCCACGGATGCCTCATTGACCTAATAGTCTCAAAGTGCACTTGGCTGCAAAACCTCAGCATCCAACCTTTACACGGCATGGCCTTGGTTTCCAACCACGGTGCTCCACCTCTGCTAGCGACTCAGTATATCTAAGCATTTTCCTTTCTCTTCTCCTCTCATGGCAGTGGAAGCTCAACAAAACACACACACACCACAACACCAAGTCTTAAATTAGTGCTCACTATTTCCTGTGGGATTATCAACTTTTCCCCCAAATCTACTGCCATCTGCCAATCTCTACCCACCCCTAGCTGGCCTATAATATACCTGTCCAGAGATTCTTTCATCTTAGTTCCATCCTTTTTCTCCTCCACAATTGCAATCTTCCTTCCCGTCAGCTGACGAGTTGATTTCTACCCACTTGCTCTCAATAGCTGCCGCCAGACACCTCAGCACTTGGTTATGTCGCCAGGTGTATCGTCCTTGGGACAGACTCATTTTGCCTCCTGCCAAAATATGTCTAAGAGTAGCTATGGCTGAACATAAGGGACAGGAAGGGTCCGCCGCTACCCACTGACTGAGATTTTGGGGAGATGGTAGCATCATAGGTTGCACCTTTAATGTGGAATAATTGGGGTAGAGGTAGAGGGAGGGTTCGAGAAGGAAATGAAACAGATTAAAAAATAGAGTAAAAGAATAAATACCATAGCAGAGGTGGGCAGAAGGTGAACATTAAGCAATAGAGGGAGAATATTGATTCCATCTCATGCGCATTAATAACACGAAGGCACTCTTTAATTTCGGCAGAAACGCTTGAGAATTACATTACCTGCCTCCCATAATCCATTTCAGGCCCTCCAGACCCCGGGTCGTGTTTCCAAATTAGTTCCGAATTTTTCGCCGTGACAGCGCGGGGTTCGGCGGTAGTCACGGCAACACCTGCTGACACCGTGGTGTCGGAGGGGAGGAGGACCCGGGAGGAGGAGGACAGACGAAGGGTGAGGGAGTCATGATACTTCATTAAAGTGACACACTTGGCTGATTTTCTCCCTTCCCCTCCTCCCTCCTGGACCTCTCCCCTTCTTCGCCTCAGTTGCCCTTTCTGTCGAACACTCGTCTTGATGAGCTTCTCCTTCTTTTTTTTGTTGCCGTTTTCTCTTTTTTTCTCTCCCCTGGCCTTGTCTATATCACGTGGTCATCGCCCAATCGGCCTCCTATCTTATCCTTTTATACATCTCAAATAGTAGGCTATATCCCATCCTAAAAAAATACCTTGGAAATATGTTTCAAAATATACAAATAAAGTCCAAAAATTTATTTATACTACATTTTGTGGCCAAAATCTGTGTGTTTTGATGTTTTTTTACAGTACAGGAAAGGCTTTTGTACACACCCCAAGCTACTTGCATGGCTTGATCCCCAATCTTCAATGTCATGCATTTTTTTTTCTCTCCTGACACTACCCCACAATGCATTAGGGTTCATTTGTATTCCAGAACCATCACTACCATCACCCAGCCACGCCACGCCACGCCACGCCACTCCCTCTCTCTCTCTCTCTCTCTCTCTCTCTCTCTCCTCTCTCCATTTTGTTGTCTATCTATCTCGTCCACAAGTCCAGCTTGGCCCAGGGTGTGTCCTGGCATGCCTCTCCAAAGATAGCTCCCCCTCTTCTTCCTCTTGTCTGTCTGGCCTGGCTGCTCTGCTCCTGGGGGCCCCAGGGCTCTCTTTCCGGCGTGACTGCCTGGGCGTCGCTCCACATGACATGTCCATTTGCAAAAAAAAACAAAAAAAACGTTGCCCTTACCCCGACTTGCGAAAACAACAGCCCCCTAACCACACAGCGCACTGAAAGAGACGGGGCGGGGGGGGGGGGAGAGAAACTTTTTAACAGGGGATGGATGTTGAGGAAAGGCATACTGAAGGACAGAGGAAAGGAGATATGAAGCCAAAGATGATGTAGTCAAACAGCAATAGAAATACAGATTCAGTACAGGTAGATAGGAAGATATATGTACATATATGGAGATACATATATGTCAAGACCTTCCCTGCATCCTCAACCTGCCAATGCACGGGCGTGAGAGTGGAGGGATGAGTTTGACGGGGGAGGGGGGAGATGTGTTGTTATGGCAATAAAGATGAAGCTAGACTCATTGACAAACAGAGCGCGAGACAGACGGTAAATACATACGGAGCCAGTGCATTGTGGGCTTTTACGGCATTATGGATTCAGCGGAGTCAGGGGCCGTACAAAGCCCGGTCATAATGTCGTCCGGGGTGTTTACACTCCTAGGTCCCGGGGGACAGCTCAGCGCGGCGTGACACGACACCGGGCAAGGTTTTTAAAGAGGCATGGTTTATCTGCGGCCTCTAAACTGTTTGATTGCTTCTTATGACCTACATCGGGGGCACCGCAGGACCCCCCATATATCACACAGCGGCAGCAAGGAGGTCTGGAGGACAAGCGGGGTTGGCGTGCTCGTCATAAACGTGTTATAAAAATGAAGAAGAGCGGCTTTTCAATTTGCACGTGCCATAGGAGTGTGACACTGAAAATGTTTGAAATATATGATACCCTCAGTTGTTTCACTGGATACACACAGTTAGCATTTTCTTGGGTTAGAAGAAAAACAGCGTTATTTGCTGGCTTGTAAATATTGTGTACTGCAATGGAATGAAAAAATTGACATTTTCCGATGCATGGCTTTAATCAGGATTTGGGGCGATGTTAGTTTAATGAAAGATCATGGATGCTTAGCCATGCAGGCTTGTCCCGGCTTAGTGGGTAGTAGCCCACACACCCATCTAGTACAAGCTGTACATCTCCTTTCATATCTCCCTAGTGACAGTGTCCCATATGCTGTGCAGTCTGTACACCACCGTTGTATTGTTGCTCTTTTATTTACAGTCCGATGACTCAAGTGTCTCAGCACCTGATAAACTGATGACTGAGTATATTCTTGCCAAAACACACTGATTTAAATGGAACTTATCTAAATGCTCCTCCACATCAGCTAAATACTACAGAAGAACCTTATTTGACTTCCTGTAACTTCCATTGACTTCCACTCTCTTGTTATTGATGATGTACTTTTCTTCACTGTATATAGTTCATAAAATATTTTTTTTCTCTCCATGGAATGGCTCAAGGATGATGGCATTCATGGTACTGTAAAGGTTTATGAAGAAGCATTTAATTTCTAATACCTTCTCACATCAGGGATTTGGCCCATTACAGCAAGCTGTTGAGTTCAAAGTGCTCCACTAATTGAGCTAATCTGATTAGCGCTGATTTGAATTCTGAATTGGCCTTTTGTGCGTGCAAAACCCTGCAGACCTGCTGGGAGCCCAAATGCTACACCAACACGGTGGGCTACCGTCTCATGCGAAAGTGCCTAATTGGTTCCTCTAGCATGATCTGTGTGGTCGATGAACTCATACGCTACGGTTCCCCTTTGGTTTCGTCTTGTAGAGGAAGCTCATCATCCTCTCTCCGGTGCACCGGAGGCAGGGTGACGCCCTTTCTCACGTCGGCATGGAGGACGTGAGCAACTGGCCGGTGGGTCATTGCGGCAACACCTTTCCGGGAGAGGTGAGTACGTAATCGGGTCACATTGTTTCTCCAGTTCATACTTGCTCTGTAGGCATTAATGTAATTGGAGAGCATGCATGGTACATTGTAATTATTGTGATTTTTAATTGGACAAATTGGAATGTTTTACTAATAATAATAATTTGGTTGGATAATTTGTCTGAATTGCATAGAAAAGTTAATGGCCAGTTAAGAGCCTGATAATTCCATGGAATTAAGTGCCACTTTTCTTTGCAGTACCTTTCCAAGAGAAGGCTATTTTATTAATACACAAATGCATACATGGTAGCAGTTCAGCAGAGATCGATCTCAGAACACCAAATGAGTAAGAATACCCAGTATATGAGAAAATGTACAATGAAACTAAAGGAAAAGTATGTGGTGTATGTATGTTTTTGAGCAGTG
Source organism: Hoplostethus mediterraneus (assembly GCA_034670385.1). Taxonomy (NCBI): domain Eukaryota; kingdom Metazoa; phylum Chordata; class Actinopteri; order Trachichthyiformes; family Trachichthyidae; genus Hoplostethus; species Hoplostethus mediterraneus. Next base: position 11,535,675 of record JAXDDW010000009.1, on the reverse strand, counting down.
ATTGTTGATAAAATTCCCACAACTCACATAGAAACAATTCCAGGTGGGTATAGGAAAGCATTGCCTTAATTCCTCAAAAGTACACAATTAAACATAAGCAATTGCTAATATAAACCTTCAGTATTTACAAGGATTTATGGGTAGCATAAGAAAGTGTAGCATAGAATATTGCTGTTAAACTCTTATGTGATGGGTAATACCGGAGTTGTTTAAAGTAATTCAGGTGTGATTTCCCTACTTAGTTACAGCTGTAATTGTTTTGTAATTTCATCCTTATCCAGTATTTACCTAAATAGGCAGTACTTAGGGTGACTGTAAAAGGACGGGTCGCGTTTCTTCTCCTTTCCTTGCGATTATAACTTCAAAAGCCTGCGCTTCCCTCTTAAAACCTTAATGAGGTCCTTGGAACAAGTTTCCTTTTGGTGAGGGAACACAATCTAATCATAAGAGATCCATGCAACTTTGATTACTTTGTACAAATGAATGTCAGTGCATGAACCGTGTAATTTTTACAATTGCCTTGGCTCTCTGAGTTGGCACGGACGGCTATATAAAGAAATGTATTTTGGCTGTTTTTTACAATAACTCATGGTCGAGGAATAGTTCGAGGAGAACGTCTGAGAGTACAGGGAGTTTTAACGCTATGTTCAGGCTCACTCTTGAAAGTCAGGGTGTTCAGACAGTGTTAATGCATGTCTTGCTTTGACAAGTGTAGGCAGAAATCCATCTGTTTTACAAAGGGGAGAGTATCTATCTATCTATCTATCTATCTATCTATCTATCTATCTATCTATCTACCTACCTATCTATCTATCTATCTATCTACCTACCTACCTACCTACCTACCTACCTACCTACCTACCTATCTATCTATCTACCTACCTACCTACCTACCTACCTACCTACCTACCTACCTATCTATCTATCTATCTACCTACCTACCTACCTACCTACCTACCTACCTACCTATCTATCTATCTATCTATCTATCTATCTATCTATCTACCTATCTATCTATCTATCTATCTATCTATCTATCTATCTACCTACCTACCTACCTACCTACCTATCTAATCAATATACCCTAACATGTTCCTTTATGATGCATCGATTGTAGGATAAGTCATAGCATTACTGTGCAAAGATATTTCGATGTGCTGTGTGTGTGTGTGTGTGTGTGTGTGTGTGTGTGTGTGTGTGTGTGTGTGTGTCTGTGCATGTGCACCTCTGCGCCACCTGGCAAATCAAAACCAATTTTCCCAGTTGTGATCATTTTACAGAGAGGGATGGTGGATGGAGGGTTGGGGAGTGAGAGGGGAGGAGTGGAGATGGAGGAATCTATTCCTGTATTGCCGTGGGTTGGCTCGGCTTGGCACAGAGTGTCTCTTTGAGTGGGATCAAATAATATTTCCACTCCCTGAGGGGTGAGACGGGGTCCCTGAACGCATCCTGCTTTTATCTTGGGCCACCCTCCAAGGCTGCGCAGACAGGAGCCTCATCTACGAGAATGGAAGGATGAAAAAGATGGGAAGAGAGATCGAGGCAGGCAACATATGCACTCATGTATGTTCGCTATAGCATTATGTGCTATAATTGATTCCCAATAGCTTGTTTGAAGGGTGTGCAGAGGGGCTGCATCTTCAATCATGCACATGAATGCAGAGAGAGGGGGAGCGAGAATAAAGGGAGATTGGGTAGACAGCAGAAGCGCGGATGACTGTGGCAATAAATGACATGCACATGTACACACACAGACACACACACACTCTAACACACTGGCAATGCCTAACACACCATAAAACCCTTCCAAGTGAAAATATGTCATATGGTCAATGTCACCAAAATAATCACTTGCTGAAGGTACTTGAGGACTCAGGTATCACACCCGGGCCTTTACCCCTGCTCAAATGGATGTCAAGACATCTTGGCCAGCAGAGCAACCCCACCATCTCGCACACACACACACACACACACACACACACGACTGGAAAGACTGACTAAGGTGTGGGTGGGAGGCAGGGAGGTAGAAGCGGCTCATTTGGAGTACTCACTATTGGCCATTATTGGACAGCTGGAGTTAGAGAGGCTGGCTTGGCTGTCTCATTACCCCGGCCACCAGACATCTCCGCAGGGGCACATCACCACTCCTCACCTCCCTGTCAGCATATCTTCTGCTACCCATTCTCTGACAAACAGCCCGGGGTTTTGAAGCCACCTGCAAAGGCCCAGCATCGAGTGTTCATTTTTTTTTTGGTTCCTCCGGCCTCACGGTATAGGATTTGAGAAAGGGGTAAGTAAGTTAAACATCGAGCGGAGTTCCCCGGCGTTGCGTTTCTCCAGTACTGTGAGAGAGGCTATGGATTGCATTAGCTTAACAATGTCCAAAGTCTACCGCTAAATTATGCCAGTGTTTCGAGAAGCCTCTTGGCAGCGTCGAGAGGCAATTCATCCCGACTAAATGTAGGTTGCCATGACATTTGAAGAGTGCTTTGTGGGAAGAGCTTGGTGGAGCCAAAAGACGCCACAATGAGTCTCTCACTTTAGCTCTGAATGAATCATGCCCAAAGTGTCAAAGACCACTTGTGTTTTATCCCCCGGTCTGTGTGATGGGAACTGAGACACTTCAATGGATTAGCGCGGCCATAACTTGGATGAGGTTCATTTCAGATGGACAGTCATTCCGACGCCATTGTGGAAAAGGCGGTCTCGAAGGACCGGTCTGCCGGCGCCATCCACGCCAAAGAACTGTGCCAAAATGTGAAAATATTGGCACTGCGGACCGCTGAAGGGAGGGGGGGGGGGGGGGTCTGATCCATAACGCCGTGGATGAGACTAAGCTGTTTAGTCATACATCTGAAAAGAAAAATGGCACTGTCCAAATGTTATTAACCGTCATAACTCATCGTGGCTCATTTTTTCAGAGGTTTCGAGATGACACGCTTTACGTTGTGATCTTCTCCATCACCGTTATGTCCCTTCAAGGCTTCAAGGAAATGGCTTGGCAGAATTGTTTTCATCTAATCTTGTTTCCTTGTCATCTAATGTTCAATAGCTCCTACTTCCATCAACTGTCCTATCCGCTGCTAGTCTCCCCTGTCGCAACTTCCGTCCCTTTCCGTCCTCGCCTTTAATCCGTCAAACCGCTCCGTTCTCGGCGTGTCCTCCCCGAGTAGCGTGGCACCAGAACCTGTGGGACGAAACCATCTGTCAGCCCGTTGAGGAGGGGGAGATAGACATGCTATAACCATTATGCCAATGGATTTCTACTGTTGCCTGTCACAAGGCCAGATTTCGTTTCTTGCATCCCCTGCTCGCTTTTTTACTTTATTGCCGTATGAAAGTAAGACATGTAGCTTCACTCACAGATAAGTGCAAAATCCCGCGGAGGCTCGCGCCGTCGGTTCGCTCAGATTCCTCAGCGGTCCAAGAGTCTTTGTTTTTCTCCCTCTCGTTTTTTCTTTTTAATCTTGTTTTCGGACTTGTTAATCTTTGTCCTTCTCACGACTCGCCTCCTCTTGTTCCCACTTCTCAACTGAGGAACTGCAGATATTAGGCCCTGTGTCCACTGGGCACTTCATCTATTGTCTATGGATGCTTAAAGTCTGCGACATTATCACATTTTCTTTGAAATAAATGTCCCCTTTGTTACTCTCGATCACTGATTGATAGAACACAACAGTGATTCAACCTATACCCAGAAAGCTTTTACAGAAGTGGGGAGGTCTTTCCGTGGGGAAATCCTCTGCTTGTTTGGAATAGTAAAAGAAGAACTGGGTAGGGTTCACCATGGCTGAACAGACGAAGAAGAGGCCGGTGCCTACAGGAACTTAAGCGTCATCGACAGAAGAGTCTCAGAGGAAGGCATGTACTGAAGGGTGAACATCGACATTGGCTTTCCAAGATGACCAGCGCTACAAGATGAGAAGGGGCAATGGAGATGTGGCTCTCTGGAAGGTTTTGCTATCTAGGTTTTGCTATAGGCACTAATGTCATCACATGATATATTTGTATAGTGTTATGGGGTGGGCTGCTGTCAGTCCAGTGACGTCAAAGTACTGTTGCAAAGTCACCTCAAGGAAGATCCTGTTGTTGCCGTCACTGTTCAGAACCAGTTTGTCTGCGTTGCTGTTTTGCTCGTCTGTCTCTTTTGAAGTTCAACTATTTTTAACTTCTAGGACTTGGTGCTCTGAGCAGTAAAAAACATGCTAATCCCTCAGCGCTGTCAGGAACGGGGTGTCCTTCTCTATATTGTAAATATCAAGCAGAAGAAGCCAGCGAGAGAGAGCTTCTGGTGGACACGCAGCCTTAGTCACGTTGTATTTCTTTGTCTCGCCGCCTCCCACTCATCCCCGTTCCTCTCTTTCACTTCATCTCGCCACGTTCTCTCTGTCGTAGGAGGCCTCTCCTTGGGTCACGAGTGACACACCGCAAACCACCACTTAATTACCCACAAACCTTTGGGAAAAATAGCCAAGAGGCGCTCTAATCACCATGACCAAGAACCCTTCCCGTGCTCTCGCCCTGTCACCCGCATACATTTTGACATTTCGTCCTCGGGTCTGGCTTCACCCACCCCGATCTCCATTTTCCTTCTCCTCTGACCTCTCTCTCATCCCTCGCCCTCCCCCTTTGCCAGAGTTCTAGTTGGTGGCCTTTCTCTGGGATGGCAGTTCCTATGTGCAGACATGCCCACACGCAATTACCCACAAACCCCTCGGAGAGCAAATGCGCGGTGATTGAGGCGTGTGCACTGCCGTACCCTCTTGTTTCTTCATTCCAGCAGCTCTAAAGCCAGTCCACTGTGGCTATTTTCACCCAAGTCATGTTACATAACAAATATTTTATGGAAATGCCACTTCGGAAGAGGATTGTTACGAGCACAGATATTGCTCAAAGTTAATACATTTTTAATGAAATGATCACTCTGACTCGACGTTTCCCCCCTTTGGGCTATTCCAACATAAAACTCCCAACCCACAGAACCTCTTACATTTTCAGACAGAGCAGCGGGGGCCTCTGATTGGTCACAGCTAAGCTTCAGTGCATCTGGGTAACAGAGTTTGTCACCCAGAGTGATATTTTTACGAAAGCGGCGGATTGTTGAATGCACTGCGAATCAAAACTCACTGTTGTTCTCATCCAGAGACGTCCTTGAAGCAAAGGGGGCACGCAACACACACATACTACGAGACACTCGTATCAATTTGAAAATTTATTTTCATATAAAAAGACACTCTATGAAAACATTAGAGGACTACTTTGTACAATCTTATGTATAAAAAGAACAGAAATGAGGGAGAAAAGGAAAGGTGGTGGGGGGGAGGGGCTTTTTCAGTAATCTTATAAATCAGTTGGAATGTGGGATGGTCGTAGCGGTGTGGGTTAACACTTAAACATCGAAGGCTGAAGGGTAAAGTTGGCGGTAAGCATAGTAGGGTTGAGTTGGAGGCCACCTGGAGCTGCACACTCGCTTGATTGTAATTTCCTATTAGATCCGATTCTCCGTTGCACATTGCGGATGATCTCGTTTGGCGGGCTCGAGATGACATGACTCGACCTGACCCACCTCTAGTTGTATTATCATCACTTGTGTTTCAAATAAAATGACTATCATCCGTTTCAGTCAAACAGCATCTCACTTACCTTTCTGGAAGATGTAAACTTAAACCCCTTATTGACCTTGAAACCCATCGTACTCATTGAGATCAGTCACGTTCTCATGCCATCAATCAAATCAAATCAAAATACTCACTGATGGAAGAGGAAAATAACTCAACGTTATACTGGCCAGACATTAAACATTCAACCATGAGTGATTTTTTTGTTGTTGTACAGCATGTAGCATTTCTATGTTACCATGGGAACATGTCTTCATAAAGGGTTCAACTTTGTTCCATCTTAGATTAAAAGACTCCTGGTTAGTCTTAAGGGTGCTTCTTCACTCAACAGAAACAGTATTTCCTCTTATCCTAGAGAAGAACCCGCCTGATCGAAGGCCCCTTGTATATCGCCCGTGTACATCCTCACCGTGACCCTTAAGAGAGGGCCAGGTGAAGGTGACCTTCGCCGGCGAGTCGAGGGGGTGGGGAGCCAAACCTATCTCGCTCCTCTGAGAGAAAGCGAGCTGTAGGTTTGCGTATCAGCTGATTAGCTTGAAAGGTTAGAAGGGCCGGACTCTTGTCTCACCATCTGCGCCGTGCTGCATTACCACCACATTAGGGATCTTTAAACAGATGGTTTGAGGGCTGCATCGGAAAATGTCAGGACAAATCGCCATCCCCCCGGTAATTACTGTTTTGAGCTCTCCCCCTTCTCGATCCGCATCCCTGCCTGCCTCTCTCTCTCTCTCTCTCTCACCCTATTTTTGCTTGTTTCCCTTGTCTACTGTTGTCTCCTGCACTTGCCCTTTCCCCCACCCCCCCCCCCAAAATCTTCTCTCATCTCTCTTCACACTGCTGGGTTAATTGGGTGGCGTTTTAAAAGTTCTTGAACCATCTATTGAATTCAGGTCTGATAATGCAGCCACGGCGAAGGAAATGGACTTCCTGTTGTCGCGGGGAATACGGCTGCAGAATGTCAAGCAAAAAAAGCATCACCGCCGGCACTGTTTGTTTTTTCTCTCGCCTCTCTCGCCCCGTATAGCCTCATCATTTTCTTTGGCTCGCACTTTATTCTTGCCCTCCCTCTTCTCTCTCTCCTCTTTCCGCTGCGGCTGTGCTCACAACCAGATTATTCAGCACAGGACACATCCATGACTTCCCCCTTTCTTTTTTATCCCTGTGAATGAGAGATGCTACATCGGGCTACGCTGTCGTATTAAGATTTCATGTTCCCCCGGTAGCGAGAGAGAGAGAGAGTGAGTGAGCGGGCACAGTGAGCGAGAGACAAGAAGGAGGGCACGGCGGTAGACAAAAAAACATCAAGGAGACGTGTCTGGTCTCTGTGTTCATGGGATGGATATGAAATCTTTCATGGTGTTCAGGTTGTGTGTCTACTCTCATTCCCCCCCCCCCCACCCCTCCGCTGTATTCACAACGCAGACAATATTGGCTGCGAAATCTCCTTAGGTCATCTGGAGCTAACATTATTTCCTCAGTAACTGGAAAAGGGAGTCGGCTGGCATATTGATCGATACGAGGAGAGACGGAGAGACACCAAGGAACAGAGCTCGCGCAGATTCCATTTGGGTGGAAATAATAGAGAAAGCTACTGTCTTCTTTCTGCTGTGATTTGCTGCATCTGAAATGGATTCGGATGTTGCGATCTTTAAAGGCTTTCGTCTCCGAGCAGGAGGGAAAAAAAAGAAAAAAGAAAGATGTGAGAATCTTGCGCAATGATCGCTTTTCCCTTTTTTTCCCCCCCCCAGGTAACATGCGGTGGCACACGTTACCTCGGAAAGCGAGCTCACATCTATGTGCTGCATGTGTTGGGAATCTTTCTTGAAAATTCCACGAGTCAATTTTTCACAGGAAAAGGGAAAAAAAAAAAAAGGCAGCACAAACCAAACCCCCGAACCCCCCCCCAAAATAAATGGATTCTTCTTGAACAGTTAGACCATAGAACACAACTCAGTTGATAGTTATTTGTTTCAATCATATTATTTTTTCATCAAAAAAGTTTCAAACCATAGTTGAGGACATTTTTTGTGACTAAACCAGAAAATACAAAAAAAAAAAATACAATGTTGACACAGAGAATATGAGGAGTGGATGGATGGGTTTGTTGAACCTGAACTGGAAAAAGCAGAGGATGGCACAGATCGGAAAAGAGAAAAAACAGCTCTTTCTCTACCCCCCATCCATCCAAATGATAAGGAAGTGAAAAAGAAAGAAAGACTCGTCATCCATTAGAAGGGAGAAGGAAAGAAATGAAGGAAGGGTGCCTTGGGGGGTCTAACAGTGTGAGAAACTTCAGTGAAGATTTTTTTCCCCCTTGCTATAAAAAGAACTGAACGGTGCAGAAATATTCTTTTCTTTTTTCTTTTTTTTTTCTCCAAATCATCAAATAGGTGAAAGATCTTTTTTTTTTTTACATTTTTCTCAGAAACAGTTTTTCATAGTTTTAGTTCTTTTAAAAATTTTCCCCATTCACAGACATTTCAAGCCCCTGTTCTTTCATTTCAATAGTCTTTTTTGCGAAAATATAGAATAGAACAGTCTTCTTTCCTTGTCTGTCCACTGCAGCAGTAAACAAATACAGTATAGGATCCGATAGAGCACGTCGCAGGAGAAGGGGAGCAGTGTGTGTAAGACGTGTGTGTGTGTGTGTGTTTGAACTTGTGTGTAGCTTTTCAGAAGTTATCCATCTCTGCAACGAGCACGTTCGTATCTATGCGTATGTGTGTGTGTGTGTGTGTGTGTGAGTAGGCTTGTGTGTCTTCACACTTCAGTCTGGAAGTCTCCCTCGGACGAGTCGGGTGTGTTCGCGGAGGAGGAGTCCCAGGTCTTGTTGTGCAGCTCCATCCGATCCTTCTGCTCCCCGGGCACGATGGACAGCTCGGGGGTCATGGTCTTGAAGCTGTCCCAGGAGTGCTGGTCCTCCGGGGTCGACTTGTCCTGGTGGAGAGGGGTGAGAAAACAGTCGTACAGAACAATTAAGCTCCATAGGAAAAAGTGTCGGGACTCTTTACAAAGGAATCTCTTTTGTTGTGAATCGTCGAATCGTCGCTTTCAGGGTCGAGGAGAATAAAGATTTGGAGATGGATGAGCTTGAAAACACGAGGCCAGCCGCACACACACACACGCACACACACACACCGCGAGTCAAATTTGATCTAATGTCTCCTATTCTTTTTGCAGCTTGCAATTATCCACATACCCACAGAGAGGGCATACGGTATGGCCAGCCATTAATAACTCACTGACACTTCCTCACCGTTACTCCTTTAGATCACCGAACCCTATGACGCCAAACTAACAGCCTCCTGAATGCTAATCAACCGCTACCATCCATAATTAACGAGCACCCCCGCCTGTCTGTCACCAAATGAACTATTCCTTTTCTTTTATTATTTACGTCAAACCATACCTGGTCCTTTCCTTTATCTCCCCGCCTCACCTGAGTTTTGAGTTTTTTTTTTTACGGTTTCTGGCACGCGATCTCTTCGCTGGGGGATCTGTGATCGCTGCATGTGGTCTGCAGAAGGGGTAGCCCTCCGATGCATGTAAAATGCATGTTGGGGGGGGATAAGCTAAATTAGAGGGAGCATCATGCATCAGATAAGGGGAATTATTCCAGTCGTTATCTGGCGGGAGGTAATGATTTCATAGATACGGGAGGACGCGAGGGATAAGCTGGCCGGGGGTGACTAAATGGAAAAAAATCTTAAAAAGATGCTGATGCAAGGCGATGATGGATGACATTCACGTGGATCTGACTCTCCGGTGTCTCTTTGCATGACAGTGTACCCTAAAATGATCAAGTCTGTACTAGTGGTCCGGACCCCCCCCCCCGTGGGTGTGTGTCATACGTTTGTGTAACCCGTGAGATGGGAAGGTGTGTTTCCCATCCCATCCCATCTTATTCCCTTTTTCCCCCCCACCTTCCCTTTCATCGCAGCAGCCCTCATACCTTCTTCCATGTAAGTCTCTTTAAGTTGCTCACTCCCTGCCTCTCTCTCTCTCTCTCTCTCTCTCTCTCTCTCTCTCTATCCGAGACACACACATGTACACGTAGCCAGCCAGCCAGCACACACACTCATTGATCTGCAGTAACACACAGCATTGGCAGACCGCTAGGGGGCAATATCTGCCTGATTATCATTCCGCCGGCGTCGCAGCCTGACAGTTGGTAAAATGAATACAAAAGGCATAATCTGGGAGCCAATTTGCATGCTAAACGCTGGCGAAGGAACATTTTGTAATGCAGGAGTGTGGGTAATGCTGCAGTTAAGCCCAACTTTATCCCTCGGAGACTAGGCTAACGCGATTGTGCTGCTAGTGCGTGTCTATCCTTTCCCTTTCGCCATCTCTGTCTGCATCCATCCCCCCCCCCCCCCCACACACCACAACCCCACTCCCCCCCCCCCCCCCCCCCCATCACATCCTTCTCTTTTGCCTCGGCCACCTCTCTCTCTCTCTCTCTCTCTCTCTGCCAGATCCCCTCTACTTACACTCGACGAGTTCTTTTCACCTCCGGCAGACGAAATGCTCCATCGCTTTTCCCTCTGTTGTGATGAAATGGGAGGGGGAACAGACAGGGAGGGGAGGAGGAGGAGGAGGAACGGGAGAGGAAGAGAGAGAGACAGATAGAGAGAGAGAGAGAGAGAGAGAAGAGAGAGAGAGGGGGGGGGGGGGGATCACAGTCACTGACAACTCTGGCCCCCCGAAACAATAACATTGCTCCCACACCTTCAGCCGGCGAACAGGCAGTTGTTGCTCTGCGCTTTACACATTCACCCCCCTTTTTTTTTTGTCTCTCCATCTCTCAATCCCCCTCGCACTCATGAAGAGAAACATATTGTCCCCCCCCCCCCAACGCACCGCGGGAATCGATCTAACGGGCGGCGTCGGTTTGGTAATACGCACATTATCGAATTGCGTCGGAACAGCGCGCATTAAGCGACCGTTTTGAACTGTCACATCGTAGCGAGCGACCGAGGGAGGCAGAGACAGAAGCCGCACACCCACCGATAGCAGCTGCATCTAATGTAAAAGGGATAAAAGAGAGGACGGCAGATGGGAGTAAAGTAAAGCCATAAAAGTAAATATACAGTGACAGAGGCTTCTGCAGAGCGTTGGTTTCTAAATAACGCCGAAAGGGGATAACCGAGCCGACGTCGGCGCATGGAAATAGCATCTAGACTGTCTGCATTATTGATTCTATATGTGTTAACACAACACATCGAATGGTTAAAGCCGGGGCTATAAACTAGACATTGCTGACTCTTGGTGTTCTGCCTCTGGCTGTAAAGACATAAACCTTTCCTCCTCGTGCTGTGCCTCTCGAACTTTATCTACGCTTTCATTTGCTCACTGCTTTTCTTTCCTCTACGACGCCTTGCCCCCTTCTTCATATCGCACTCATCAATCTTTCTTTCTCGCTTAGTAGCTCATTTTCATTCATTAATTCCCAATAACTTTTGTCTGTTATGTCCAAATACATTATGCATTTGCAAAAATATACTTTCATCCCTTATACAGTATGCTGACAGCCTCGACAATAACAGATTGATCAAATTAAGACGTTTTGCACGTTATTCACAGTGGCTAAGTTTGCTACATCACGTTCTGAGAGAACATGCTACAAGCTGCAAGCATGACGAAGCTAAACGTTCAGAGAGAAAATATAGTTTGAAGGGGTTCAGTAGGTAAAACAGGTGAGAAAAGAGTGCTATTGCACAAACATCTAAAGCCGTCTATTGACTTGTCTCGGGATCGGGTGGATGAGGCCCCGCACAGCCACTCTTCCGAGAGTGCCTCTCACTTTGGACCATGGGATGGAATTTATTTCTGGATTTGGGTTAGCGAGGAAGCTGTCTGGTGGGATGATGGAGGGAGGATGGTGTGGGTCAATGGGTTAATTTTACCTTTGTTGACTTGGATGCCCATGGTTCTGCTGACTGTCTGGTTACATTCAAACTGGGACGTGACAACAAGCATGCAACACAACGCCCCAATCAGCCAACAAAGGACATAACAAAACAGAAACAAAAAAACAACAAAAAAATAGAAATCAATAAAAAGTTAACCAGTAAGGCGAAGAAACATCTAGAAAAGACAGACATGGAGTGAGAGGCTCACATGAAACAAACTCAAAATAACATATGAACAAAAATGACATCAACACTGACCGTCAAACGGGGCCAGGCGTGGAAGCCGTCGCGGACTGAGTGGATACCAGTAAATGACTGTGATTTTACAGTTAAGTCAGTGAGCTTTGGGTCATTGAACCAGAACTTCTGAACTTATTTGTTCTCTGCCCCATCCCTTTATGTCTCACTTTATTTCATTATACCATCCACATAATGATAGAATCTGGAGTGTCTATTCAGCACCAGCCTATTTTATTAGGGGCACCAAAAAAAAATAATAAAGATGGTAATTGGGCATGGCAGTCCTTAGCACCATTTACCCTTTAGTTGGGAAAGAATTTGTGTCACAAGTAATAAGGCCCTTCAAAGAGCCAAATCTGGAGAATGTAGGGCAAATAAATTCCATTAGTGCAACACACTGCAAACAAACGAGCAATCAGACACACGGGCTCAAGCTTGCCGCAGCCTCGGCCTGTGCAGTGCAGTGGACTGCAATCCCTGGCTAGTGCTCCTGTCCCGAAAACAGTTCCGGCTAGCAATTTAGCCCCTTTCACCTCATTTTAATTGGCCCAAGGACACTAAATGAGCTAAATTAGCATTGTGCCTCTTGGTGCGCGAAGCCAGTGTTAGGCTTGTTCCGCCCGGGCTAACTGTCTCCTCATTAGGAGCCACTGATAGAGCCGCCGCCTGCGCTAATGCTATGCCGCGCGAGCCCTCGGTTTTCATGGGCAATTTGTGTGTGAAGGGAGAAAACAGTTGATGAGTTTATACTCGGCACGGAGAAGGGGGCAAGGAAATAATTAAAAACAAGCTAATGAGAGGAATTAATTATTCAATTAATGCCTCAATCGTGCCACTGAGGGGTGAGTGTAGAGGGAGAAATGAGGGAGAGAAAATGTCAAGCCGTGAGGACGAATAGAGGGGAGAATGAAATATGAAGAGGAAGACGAGGGAAGGACTTGCTTTATTGCTGGAATGTGAAATTGAAGCCCTTTAGCTTAATGCCAACAAATTGACTACCTGGGACCTTGGGGGGTTCGCAAGTGAAGTCAAATTGCCCTCACTGAATCAACAACAATGGGCCTTTGTCATTTAAAATTTGACATCTTCGTTTTACACGAGACATCCTCAAAGCATGCACATTACCTTTACGCCAAATTTCCCTTCAGTCGTTTAGCAGCATTGCCGGAATTTCAATAACAGCCACTAATCCTAACTGTGAATGCATAAAGAGAGAGAGAGAGCACCCCCCCAGTCTCACCTCCCTTTTATGGCGCAGGCTAATGCAAGAATCATCTTTGACTAGCACCACATATTTCCATAGAGTCTAATAGACTGGGATTTCATCATCGAATTCGCACACACACACACACACACACACACACACACGCACGCCTACAGCCATTTGGATCGAATTGGAAATACATCTCTTATAATAGAAAAGACGCTCAGTGCCCCAGCTCTGATCTACCATGGGTAAAATCACAACAAAGTAGGGTACTTATTTCCTTTGTCTTTCTCTCCATCCCATTGCGTTCCACACAACTCTTCACTATCTATCTGGAGAGGGAAGCCAAGCACGCTTCATTAAATCAAGAACACAGCAGACGACGGGATGGAAATACATCCCATTTGAGAGCTGAAAAATGCATCAGCTAGGCTATTATGCAGCGCGCACTCACACACAACACTGCATCATTGGGCACTGCGTGAAAAAACTTGTGTTACGACCTCCTGAACCCTGCGGAGAGGGGATAAAAAGACAAGCCTATAGCACCGCGGTGGTGGTGGAGATCGAGATCGGAGGCCCGGGAAGCTGTTTCTAAATCTAAACATTAGTGCAGATGCTAGCGTAACCATGTACACTACCTGCAGCGGCAAGCGCTATAGATGGAGTTGTTATAGAGTTGCCAGTGCACGACAACACACAAAAAAACTTGATTCAGGGTCACAAACTGAGAGCAATTTTGTCGTATAGTTGCGACAAAACAACAGCTAACAAGCTAACCTTAGCATGCAGTAACGTCCGCGAGCCTTTGTCTACTTCCTGCAGCCAATTTTGAAAATGCAAAGAGTTACATGTGCACCTTTTTGCACTAACAGCGGGGCAAATATACGCTAGTGTCACAAAATGCAACTGGCCTTCGTTAGCTGTAGTTAGCAGGTTCGCATTTTAGCGGTTTGCGCAAAGCACATTTTAAAGGTCGTTCATTTGTTTCTTAAAAACAACAACAAAACATGTGACGGACGATAAGACGACAAAGATGTGGTAATTATCCTCTGACTGCAGGGATGTAGCTTAAGATAGCTTCAGTGGGAAGAGGTCAACTTAAACATTGACGTTAATCAAGTCTTGTTATATGGTTTCTGTCTTGCCCGTCTTTACACGTCCTTCCTTTCCATTTCTATCAAGGCTAACACTGAGTCGTCACTTAGAGCTTAACAACCTCCCGCTGTCAGTGTGGTAGATAAAGGGATTAGCACCAGTTGCTGACATACCAAGTGGGCAACACAGAGTTAACGACAACGTGGAGGACGAAAAAGGAGGCGAGTGTGAAAGCGAGAGAGAGAGAGAGAGAGAGAGAGAGAGAGAGAGAGAAATCAAGAGATTGAAGCATGGGGATTCTATCTGTGATGGTACATGTAATGCCCAAGACCACATTAAGCCCACTGCACTTAGACAGCAAATTTGTGTGAGTGTGTGTGTGTGTGTTTGTGGGAAATGTTCTGATATCCACTCATCTCCTCAATGGCCAACACAGAGATCCTACCTTTCCAGAGAAGTACAAAGGATCAGTTGTCTCATGACCCTGTAAGCCTTTTGTGATCGTTTCGAGAGCCTCTCATCAGCACCCATACAAAGTGCATCACGTTTGGCCCCTTTTAGTGCCCGAGGGGTTTCAATGAGCTAGTTTATGGACACAATATTATGGTTTATGAGGTGATTATAAACCTGCTTGGACGGGTCATTGTTTTTTATGAATTGATTTATCGGTGTTAACGGTGTTCACAGTCATAAGGTTTCGTTCAGGCCCTGAAATGGACACAACAAACTGTATGGATCGTCACACAAACTAAAAAAAACCACCGAACAACAAAAAAACTCCCATGTTTGCATCTTAGCATGGAAGATACACCCAGTCCTGTATCAACCCACCTCACAAATCCATGGAAGAGGACTTGTTGGTATACGTGGTGACAGAGCCACCATGGCTGTGTTTACTGATCGTGTATTTCAAAAATGAATTTGTATGGGAGTTGACTGAGGAATGGGTGTTACGACTCTGCAGAAGCACAAGGGGCACACGCTGAGACGAACTGAACTGTCTGACACCACCACACCACTAGGGGGCCATCTAAACTTTAGGCTCAAATACAAATACTAGCGGTGGTTGATGACCAGCTACATGGAATACTTCTATAGTTTGACACTGTCTGTGTTGTGTTTAATTACACTGAAGACGCAAAATAGAAGTCTTCTTCTCTTGATGTACATCGTTGACTAAAGCCATCATTAATCTCTTCCTGGTATGAAATCAAATATTCCCGATACCACCAACTTCAGAATACGTTCAGAGATATGTTTCAAATATAAAAAAATATTTTGAGCGGGTCAATAATTTGCAGTGTCCAAAATGTATTTGGAATGAATGTGACCCGCATGTACAAACACTCTGTTTTCCCATTTTTTTTGTATATCTTTAAACATATCTCTTGACAGACACTGAAATATGTGTGAAGTGTACATTTTTTACAGTACGGGAACATAGACTACAGATACATACAGGAACAAACTATGAAGTAATCATGCACCGCATCAACCTGTACTTTAGAGGTGAGGTTAAAGGGGCTCTACGGCACTTGGTTTATGTGGGGGTTTAGCATGGCTTACGTTGACTTTCTTTGTAAACGAGGGACATTCTGCGCACTAGCGACGGCTCGCTGTTTTGTCTCGGCGGTGGGGGAGGGGGGACCTGTTGGGGGACGAACACCAGGCCTTCGATGGTTAAACAGGAAGTTATGGGTCTAAGTTAGAAAACCCTGTTTAGGCACTTTGAGAGGAGAGAGAGGTTATTGTGCTTGAGGTAGATGAGCCATCGTTTTCCATCTACCAGTCTCGCCTGGAAGTCTTCAATTATAAATGGGTAGAACATTCAATAGCGCCTAGGTAGGTACCCAGGTGACTACTTAGCGATTATCAACCTCCACAGTGCTTTGAATGCCCGTCTATGAGAAAGTAGCAGCTAGCGAAATGCAATTTGCTATTGCTAGTTTGCTATTAAATCACAGCATTCATACGGGTGGATGGTGAAAAAAATCCACTCACTGTCTGTAATATGGCAGAGAAAGGAGGTTATTAAAGTTATTACGGGGCGTTTATACCATTACTCAGGCAGTAATTGTAATCTCCCGAACTCAGCTCATTTGTTTCATATAGTGCGACTCACTGATCGCACATAAAACAGGTAAACACACACAAACACAAGGGGGCAGACGTCAAGCCACACACACACACACATACGCACATGCACACAAGCTTACGCAGGCATACCACACACACACACACACACACACACAAATATGCAAGTGTGTGTACACAAACACACACACACACACACCCTCTCATCTCCATAATTGCTGTGTAGTCAGCATCTTTGTGTCTGGGGGTGACTCTCAAAGTGAGACGTTGACAGCAGCAGAGCTGAACTCAAGCTGGGTCCCGTCAAAGGCCTGACACTAATAGCATTATCAGTGTTATTATTCACTTTTAAGTGCAACGGCCTACTTACTCTTAACATAATGGATTGAGACGAGTAAGCCATATCGATGCTGCCCTTCCATTTCATGTGTGACACCTTTTTTTTGTTTCTCAAAATGTATCTGTGTGTGTGTGTGTGTGTGAAATTCCTCTCATTCAGCAGTTCAGGAGGAACTTTTCATCGCAGCCCACTTCGGGATGAGATGCCAAAATCCATGAAAATGTCGAGCAAAGCCTTTGGATGGTCACACAATCAGGGCAAGCAAATACCCTGAGGACCACGTTTCATTAACCCGGAGGAAACATGCGTGCCAATTTACCTCAGTGAGATTAAATAAAACTAATCTATTACCGGTATTTGGCCTTCAATTTCTTTCACATTTGAGCGTAATCCCAAAGCAAACCCAGAGCTCCCTCCCAGGCACATTAGCGCGTGGCAAGCACAGCGGGTTGAGAATCACGGACCCTAATAAGTAGGCTCATGCCTCGCTAGCGGCCTGGCATTTTTCTCCTCTTCGGTAAAAATATTTTGGCTGGCGGTAATGAATGGGGAGTTGGCCAACGCTTCTGAAAATCTTGATCAAGACGTTGAGCAAATGAGGAGTGAAGGAAAAGGCCGCCGGTCTGGCATTGGGAAATGGCAGTGTGTGTGTGTGTGTGTGTGTGTGTGTGTGCATGCGGGTGTGTCAGGCTGCATGGCATGGGGAATATGAGAGATGTCAGGCTGGCCTCTGTTCCTCCGCTGGCTGTGTAAATTAGATGTGAACCAGCATGCCGCTGATGCCAGGGGAAAGTACACCTATCAAGGCTGACTAACCCATCATGGTTCCGTGCACTCCGGCGCCACAGATGAGTGTGCGGCTGTGTGCACGTGAGCACGCGCACGTGTTTAAATCTTAATGAAATTGGCCCTCTGAAGGTCAGCGCGGAGCAAGCAGGGACTCTTTCGTCTGCTGCTAATGGCGCATTAATGATTCAAAGATGCTTCGGTGTCTTATAGTCGCAAGTGCCCACCCTCCCTGCACACCCTGCAACACACACACACAGACATGCCTACACACACACACACACACACACAGACATACATACACAGGCTTAGACGAAGCACTCATACATAGGAACACACGTGTTGATTAAGTCAGCGCTGCTTTACGTGTGAGGCAATTTGGTAACGGTGGGGAATAAGGGGAAAGGCTTAAGTTGCAGGATTTGTAATTAACTGGCTATGATTGATTAGCCATCAAGTGACAGCTCTTGTGACCAATTGTTTTTGACAGGTACTTAATAAGGCACCAACCAGTTAAAGGAATACAATAATTTCAGCCCAATTACGCCACGTATAAAAAGGGGGATTTAAGAAAGCTGGACTATGCTTTTAAAGTAACGCGTAGGAAGCAGTTATAGCTCAATTCTCCGCGGACGTGATAATAAGTACAACGCTGAATTGATCAAAACAGCAATGAAAATACATATTCCCGTAATATTCGAGTTCGTTTGTTAGGGCAGACGATGTTTTCATATTTCCTAGGCAGGCATTTGGCTGAAAACACTAATAATGAATACAAACACTTTCTGAAAATACCTCATGTTTGCAAATGACTGGAAGCTTTTCGCTCGGAATGTTGATGAATCTAAATTGTGCGCAGGCCGCATTCCGACGCGGCGTTGCCACGGCGCCCCGAGGCTATTACAGACACACATTCTTTGAGACTCGGCGTGCTACTCGACTTCCGAGTCAGCGCTGGCTTTCCAAGGACACGTGACCTCGTGTGCTAGGGTGAAGGTATAGGAGTTTTTGAGGGGGGTTTATAGGGGGTGTGGGGGGGGGTACATGAGTACAGGGGTGGGGTGGGGGTGGGGGGGGGTTCCCATCCCGCGGTTGGGGGTGGGGGGCGAGGATCTTACCTTGAATGTGGACATGGCTGGGTCCCTGCTATACCTGTCTATGGTGTGGAACTTGGACGAGTGGTTGAGCTCATGGTACAGCTCAGAATGTCTTTTGCGAGTGTGCATCACTTTCTGGAAGGGAAAAAAAAGGAAGGGACAGCAAAAAATGAACAGAATAGAAACCAAAAAAAAAAAGGTAAGGGGCCAATAGGGGCAGGCGGGGAGGGGTAGGAATGGGGGGAGGGGGGGGGAAGGCAGAGGGACTGCAGCAGGTGCCAGCCATGAAAAGGGGTTAGAGAGGGAGGGCAACAGATCGATCGGTAGCTGGCTCACGCTCGTACATCATCTACTTCTACAGTCAGGGAGAATTTGGAAACTGGGTGCACTGCAGAGGAGTCATTTTAGAGGGGATTTGGTGAAAAGCACTGACAGGTGTGTCATTGTTATCGCCCCGGCGGCTGCTAGTCGGTGGTCTTGTTAGATCGGGTAGGTCCACTGTCTAACTCGTTAAACGTCCGATAAAAATGGGACCGGAGTTTCACAGTCGCTTTAGTCAAAGCAAACTCTTACAAAAACTGGCTTCCACGTGTGTTTTTTTTTTTTTTTGGGGGGGGGATATATCTTTCTTGAAGGGCAGCTAAATCCCACGTCTTTGCAGTAAAAAGTGTCTGACAGCGAACCGCATTTGTCACCGCCACTGCCTCTGTCTGTCTCTGCGCTTAATGGGCAGTGCCGCCGGGGCTAGCTCGGCAGTGGCTAATCGTCAAAGCGGGCTGGGCGAGGTTGAAAGCGACACGTGGGGCCGGCACTCTACACACTCCGCACACTCTACTGGCCGGGGCCAGTTACTTCAGAGTGGGCACTCTCATCTCTTTGGGCAGCTTAGAAGAACGCTCTCCTTGTTTCCCCATTTCCTCTCACGTGTGTTTTTTTTTTCTCCTTTCTTTTCTCACACAGTGGTGTGAGTTAGCAAATAAAAAAGGTGGATCAACTATGACCTCCAGTCGGTGACCGTCATAACCACCAATGTAAACAACACTCATATTCTCATAGGAGTATTAACTTTTTTCCTAAAAAGACCATATTCTCATATACTTTTACATCAGTCTGGTACTACTTACTGTAGTGATGATGTGTACTGTAAATTCACATCATAAAGATTTACACCCGTCTTAAAAGGTGGGTAAACTCTATTCCGCAAATAAAAACACAATTTAGGTGGGTGTACCCTCCTAAATTCAGTAGTAGTAGTATATATCTTTTTATCGTCTCTATTTGAAGTGGTTCTTTCGCTCTTTTTCCCAGGAGTCAACGCTCCTGGCAAACAGCAGCCGTTCTGAGGAGATCCATGCAGCGGCAAACTCCTGACTCTGAGGTTCGCCAGGTGAGTAAAAGGATTAGCTTGGGGTGATAAGCCGGAGTCCTTCTACCTTCTACACGAATGATGCCTCCGCAGTGGAAAAGTGAATGTCCAGTCTTTAAAACGAAGCCCAATAAATAAAAAATAAAAAGAATGGATTTGCTCCGCGTTGAGGTTTT
The DNA here is from genome assembly GCA_034670385.1 of Hoplostethus mediterraneus. Classification (NCBI taxonomy): domain Eukaryota; kingdom Metazoa; phylum Chordata; class Actinopteri; order Trachichthyiformes; family Trachichthyidae; genus Hoplostethus; species Hoplostethus mediterraneus. The sequence continues at coordinate 11,515,738 of JAXDDW010000009.1, read as the reverse complement.
TTTTTTATAAAGGGAATATTTGCTGGAGAGACTGGAGATTCACAACGTATCCAAGTCTATGGAGAGCACACACCTGACATAAACACACTCACGCACACCCTGCCAACCCGTGTCATTCCATACAACCGGCCAACCAACTAAAGCCACACACACACACGCACACACACACACACACACAACTTGAGTTTGTATTGAGTTTCTATTGTTCATTCAGACACAAGAAGCTCTACTCGGCTGTTTCTTCAACCAGGACCCCAGGGACCTTTTTTTTTTGGCAGCATCATTTGGTTTGGTAGCAATGAATTGGACATTACTGTACATGTCAGTGGGATGATGATAAAACTAGACACAAATAAGATGCCAAGCTAGCAAGACCAAGACGGGGGGAGGAGGAGGGGAGGTGTAAGATCTTTGTTGAAGAAACAACATACTACGGCGTGGTAGGCTCTGAAACAATTCATTGTTCCGAATGCAAAAGGGGGGAGACACAGGCGTGGAGGGAGGGTGGTGGTGGTGGTGGGGGAGGGGGGTTTAGCGATGCTATTGGCTCCTCTATGCGTTACTCAAGTCCCGGTGGAAGCACACGAAAGCAGAGAGACAGGCTGATGGAAGGGATGAGGGGGCGGGATCTTACCTCGAAGTCCAGCTCAGAGTACCGTACTCTTTTCCTCTGGAAGAGGAGGGGGGGGCAGGGGGAGAGAAGACAGCATCAATGACCACCCCCTCCACACACTTTGCCTTCCTGTCTCACTCTCTCTCTCTCTCTCTCTCTCGCTCTCTCTCTATCTCTCAGTGCCATTGTCCAATAAAAAAAAAATGAGGCGGGCTCATTTGCACTGGCTACCCAACATTATACAGATATTCTTGCAAATGTCAAGGGAAAAAGCAATTTTTTCAGTCTATTTCAAAGTAATGAGATTAGTGAAGTGGAATAACCCAGAATTAGAATGAAATAATAATTTCTCGGCTCACATACTCTCAAATACAATCAGTACAACCCCCGGCATAAATCATCCTCTTCGCTATTTTGGGAGAATTTGTTGGAGACATTCTGATTAAAAAAAAAAAAAAAAAAAAAAGCTGCAGCAAATAGTTGAGGAATGGTATTCATCCTCATAATTTTGTTTGGAATCTACCACTCTCTCTCTCAACTGCCTCTGTAGCCGTGTAGTGAGCGGCAATACAAGCTGCCAATTTAACAGCTGCAGACATTTCCAACTCATCTGGGCCCTGACACCGCATTGCATTACATTCCAATTCTCACTTCCTATCTGCCTTCTCCCTGTCTTTCTCCGTCTGGCAGACTCGCATTAGGCGCTGACAGGCCGCTGCTCGGCTACGCAGTTAGTTAAAAGCAGTACTCATTCTTTTAAGGGGGGTGTTGCTGATCTGATACCGGTGGCGGCCGAGGTTTTTTTTTTTGTGGAAAGGCGAGGGGGGAAATGAAGACGGAAAGGAACAAAAAAATAAAAAAAAAAAAATGGTAAGTGTGTGTTGACGCGGAGATGTCTTTATTCTCTTTGATGACCGCCGTGATGCATTTACTATCCTCCTGCAGCGGCGGAATAGTAAAAGTCTTACCTTAGACGGAGAGACTCCATGATTGACTTTGCTCGGTAATGTGGCAGACGTACAACATTCATATACATTGTATGTTTTGCGGGGAAGGACACACATAAACACATGAACCCACTCATGTACACATTTCATGAGGAAGCCCTCTGCTACTGGCGTGACGGCTGCTAAGGTTATACTGTCAGGCGCACGCCGAGTTACCGTGTTTGTTTTGACTGATATGTCACCCCGAGACGCCCTCGCCAACAACGCGGCGCCATGCAGCTTATCGTAAAACACACACTCGTCTAATTAAACTGTCTCCGTTTCGATACTCCCTCTGCGTTGCGCTTCTCTCTCTCTCTCTCTCTCTCTCTCTCTTCACCCGGGGTAACGTCCTCCCGTGAGCCATTTTCATTTCCATTTTCGGAATTTACAAGTGTCTCGCTAAAAAGAAAAAACAGTGAGATGAACGCTCTCTGAGTACATTTGTGCGATGCCTCCATTACGCGTCGCCATGTTTGAGTTTGGAAGTGAAACACTGCTCCGATTTAATCTTGAGGTGGGCCACGCTCTGATATCCATCTCCAAATCAAGCATATTCACATAGGGTAAAATTACAGCAGCGGCTGGTAAATTACATCCCACAGGTTTCTCTGCAGATTTTCTTTTTTTTTTTTTTTTGATATTCATGAGTGCACTCGTAGATCTTATGACAGGGATTTTTTATGAGTTTTAATGACTCGTCCTTAACGTCCTCAGCCCTAAATGAAGCATCTGCACTTTTCGGTGAAAGTGTCGTTTCCATCTCCTTAATCAACCTTGTGAGTCAGCAAGATGCCATCGGGGGAAAGATCCAGAGTGCGCGTGTGTGTGTGTGCATGTGCACTCGTGTGTGTGTGTGTGTGTGTGTGTGTCTATGTGATTGTGTGTGTGTGTGTGTGTGTGTAATTAAGGTGGGCTGAAAGACATTCACCAGGGGTATTTCCTCTGATCCTGCCTGTCTCAGTCCATCTGTTGTGTGCCACCTTGTGGGGGGGGGGGGGGGTTACACACACACACACACACACACACACACACACACACACACACAGACACACAGCAAACTGATGTGAAAGTGCTTGTCATTGTGAGAATAAGTATCATTTCAACACTCTTTGTCTCAGTGAGCAGTAAGCACCACTGTTACAATGGTTGCATCCTTCTCCATTGTTTCCATTGTACTGGCAGACTTGTTCTAAGGAGTACTGCGTGCTACTATCACAGCGTTTTAGACCTAATATTACTGTATGAAACGCACAATGTGTCTTAGCAGTTTGAGAGCTGACTTTGGGAAGTGTGTTTGCGTGTGGGTGTGTGTTTGAAAGCCGATACACTAATTTAATCACATGGACAGCAGCTACACAAAAAGAATCTCTCCTTTTCCTCCCACGCCCTCATGTAGCCACATCAATTCCTGTCTCCCTGGATTCCAAAAGGTATCCATATTAACAAGTCATTTAGTCTAGTACTGTGTCTTAAATCTGCCAATAAGGGGATTTCACAAATCAGCTTATTTCAAGACATTTCTTGGATTAAGTGACATTATGTTGAAGTGATTTGCCTTTATCTTCTTTGGTAGATGGTAATTGGACCTGCTTCTAGAAATTTCCTGGCAGTGAAACTAGTGGAATTATCACCCCACTGGCAGAATTCTTCACTTTTTGGTAGACAAGCACGATTTTAAGAATATAAGAAGAATGAATACAACTAAATGACTTGTTAAAATGGGCATTTTTTTGCATTGTAGTTGCTTCCCGCTTTCTTCCCTTTCTCCTCTCCCTTTTTGATTTCCCTACTGTAATTTAACCCCCTTATGTGTCCAACCAAGAGTTCACGTGGATGGTGAACTTAGTAAAGTAAAGTTGCACCTCCACTGGGAACCCTCCCTCCATCCCTCAACCTCTCCATACCCACCTCCAGGGATCCTGCTGAGAGGCTGCTGTTGGCGTTGGTGCTGCCCAGGTTGCGGGGCAGGGTCCTGGTTCTCTCCACCGTGCTTCCCCCTGTCAGAATCTGCCTAACTGAAGGCCTCTGGCCCGGCTTCAGCTGGAGTGAGTGCCCGTGGGAGTGCATGTGCCCTCCGTGGGAGTGCACGAGACCGCCTTGAGCCATCATGTGGCCGTGCCCGTGGGGCATGGTTTTGATCGTCCCGTAGGAGCGGTTGAGGTTCATGGCGATGTTCATGTCACCCACGCTGGGTGGCACAAAGTCAGCCGGGTAGGCCTCGCTCTCAGCCGGGTGGAGGGTCAGGGGAGAGGGAGGTGGGGGGAAGGGAGGGTCCTCCACCGCGATGTTGAGGGGCTTGTCCTCGCCCCCCAGTCCCAGTCCCAGGCCCCCTCCTTGGGAGGAGGGCCCGGGGGGTTTCAGACTGACTGTCCTACGAGGTAAGACCATGTAGTCCCCCTCCCCTCCTCCTCCACTTCCGGCACTCCCGTCCTGGGAGGTGTTGGAGGAAGTGGGCGGTCGCGCCCAGCCCAGGCCACTCTCGGTGCACAGGTAGACGGGTGCTCCGCTGCGCTGCTGCCCCTGCTGTCTCTGCTGCTCCACATTCACCTCCTTCTTCAGGGGCGTTTCGCTCAGCTCGTTGAGACCTCCTAGGGGTGGAACCTTGTGGATAACATGAGAAGGCATTATGGGCATCAGTTGGGTTTAGCACGGTGTGGCACGGAGTATTATAAACATTTCTCAGAGGCAGAGCTGCTCTGGAGGAATAAATCATCTTATTGGATAAGATAAACCTCAATGGGCGGAGCCAAAACATTGGAGTACAAGTTAGCTAATCGGCAAACTTGAATGGCAAAGAAGGAACTATAAATATACAGTGGTGGCCAAAATTATTATAACACTTGGCATATTTAAAAGGTTTCAGTTGTTTTTGTTCAATTGGCCATTAAAATACCCATAAAACGAATGAAATATATACAAAGTCATCATTATGCTCTATAAACCATAGAATAGAGCCATCATAAGGAGATTTACGTCGTTTTCCTTACAAAAAACAAGCTAGGCCTATTTCACTGTCAGTGTCACACAATTATGTTCCATTCAAAGGAAAGCCTTTGGCTTGAGTTGCAGAAGGCGGGATAACATTAGTGTTCAAGTTCTCAGGAAATATATTGACACTATGCCAGAGAGATGTGCTGCTGTAATTGCTGCAAAAGGTGGACATACCAAATATTAAAGTTAAAAGTGGATAAAAACAGTAGGACTCACTTCATCTGATATTTGTTGTGCTCAGAGCAACCATCTGCATGTTTCATGAACATTATGAAATGAAATCATGTTTTGGAGGCAAGAAAAGGTCAATATTTTCAGATCTGTCAGGTGTTCTAATAATTTTGGCCACCACTGTATATCATAATATAAATGGCGTTGGTTTTTCATTCATTCATGACCATGGCATACATAATCATGGAAAGTCATCAGGCTAGCTATCTAGCTCACCTAGCTACTATAGGCTAGTGTGGCTAATTTGAATCTGGACGGTCAGCTGGGCTAACTAACCTAGATAACTTAGTATGGCTAGGTTGCATTGTTTCAGTTAGTTGCAAAAGCGCTAGGCTTCATTATATTAGCGACCTCCTCTCTTACCCATTGCCTTTTTCACTGGGCTTCAGTCTAATGTTACTTAACCAGCGATATCTGGCTCCCACCATACCTTAGCCAAAGTCAGTCAGTTAAAGTCTTAATCTTTATCATCATAATGGAGAGCAAAGATCAAGCAAAAATAGAAATCGATTTGGAAGCCGTTTCCAAAACTGTAGAAGAATTTATTGTATCTTGTGATTCTATTGTATCTTGTATTTCTATGTACCCGTTACGATTCTTGTTATTATGACATGATGAATTGAAGTGCCTCGAGTGACTCTCTTTCTTATGTTCCTTATCTTTATGTCCCTATATGACTGTATGGATTGTGTTTAGGTAATAATGGAAGGCCTCGTGAAGAGAGGAAAGTCCTTCAACAGGCTCCTGATCAGAAGCACTCTCACACAGAACAGATTGTACAGACTAACGATTATCATGACCTTGTAGATGTTTAGAAACTAGACCCCTTGTCCTCCCTTTTGCTTTATAATCTCTGTTCAGACGTTTCTCTGGCAGAGATACGCAAACCCTACCTTGTGTGTGTACCTCTCTCCTGAGCTCAGCTTTTTTTTTAAATTAAATATACTTGACGTAAATCACGACTTGACTCTGAATCTTTAGTTTATTCAACATTATGTTGTCTCTAAACGATGGGCATCTAATCTAAGTCTAATAATTCATCACACTGACCATCCACCATTGCTCCATTTGTCCACAGAAATTTAGTCAATAAAGTGGGGTTCAATGTTTTGTTGTGGCAAATATTACAGAGATATAATTGATTTTTCTGATTTGGGTCAGGAAAGTCGAGCCGAACACTATAATAATCATTCAGTCTGTCGCTCAAACTGACAACTAATTCCGTACCTGTACGATGAGGTTGGGAGGGGGGATGTTCCCAGGCAGGGAGCTGAAGTTGACCCCGACTCCCCCCTCCTGGTGGGCTGCCAGCTTGGGATCGTCCTCGTCGTCCAGGGAGATGCGAGAGAGGGTCCCGGTGATGGTGGCTGGGTTACAGGTGTTCACCTCCTTGAAAATGACTGGAGGGAGACGAGGGACACAAGAGCAGCAGTGGAGATAGCGAGAGATGAGGGGGGGGGCGGGGTTAGTGAGTTAGGGTGGAATGATAGAAGGGTCAAAGGGAAAGGAAGGGGAGAAACAGGATCGAAAGGAAAGGAGAGGGAAATATGAAGAGGATCCAAAAATTAGGAAGGAACAAATATGGAGGGGACAACCGAGGGGCAAGTAGATAGATAGGTGGAAGTGATGGAGAGTATAAAAGAGAAATAGGAGATGAAGGGGAAATGGAAGGAATGATCGTGCAAAATAGAAAAAGAACATTAATAGGAGGGAAATGATGGAGCAGGACAAGACGATACAGGCGCAGGGAAGAATGCATGATGAATGCATAGAAAGGAATTGATAGGATATAAATCATGCCAAAAAGAAGGTAGTCAACCAAATGTGGGCAAGGCAGAGAGATAGGGGAATAGCATGAGGAAAAAAAGAGAAAATTGAGCAAAGCCAAGAATTTCTTTCAGCCTCCAGAGAAAGAAAGATAAAAAATAGACAATGGGAAAACTTTTTATATGTAGAATCGCTCTATTCTACATATCTTGCAAACACCCATGAATAAATGCAACGTCAGTGACTTCGATGCGGAGAGAGAAAAATCAGGGAGGTGCTGATATGGAAGCATGTTTGCAGCTCGGAGCTAGCTGTGAGTTACTGTGCCGTAGTAGCGCTGCCACACAAAAAAACAGATTGCATCTTCCCAAAGTCAAGTTTCGCTTCTCATTTTGGGCTTATATGGTTTCATACTGGCTTTAGATGAGTTTTGTTCCTGACATTGTGACCTAAAGTCTCGCTTCATCTCAGGATTTGCTGGTGAGTCAGGATTTTTATTAGCTCGGAGAAATAGCTACAGCGTAAAAATGCCGTGTGCTTCAAATGAAATGGAGCTGAATTCCCTCGCTGCTGAATACCGTTCCGTATCTTGGTCACCATGGGAACTCATTGCTCCCTGCCCTGTCACACATATCAGTGTGAGTGTGTGTGTGTGTGTGTGTGTGTGTGAGAGAGGGAGTGTGTGTGTGCTTGTGTGCATTTAGTTTGTTTGTGTATGGGGTACGTGCATGGGGCCACAATACTGTCAGTGAAACAGAACATGGCACTACTAGTCACAGTGCTTTTGGGTTAGCTTTCATGCATGTTTGGGAAAATATACTAGAAGCATTTCTAGAATAGCTATTGCAAAATGAAATATATAGAGTCGTGTCAAATCTGAACAACTAAAATCGATCTATCGTCACAATCCCAAAAAAACCAAAATCAAACTGTCTGCAAGGTCATGCTGAATATCATGCTCATTTTATTTCCATCAGAAGGGAAAAAATATTCATTCTAAGGGCCCCAAATCCAATTCTAGACCAAAGCCTGTAGCGCAGATGTTTCATGCAATCCGTATTGATTTGAAAGATGAGGCTACATGCTTGGTCAAAAATTGGGACTGGATCCTGCTGAGTACACTAACACGCCTAGATACAAAAACCTAGCGTCTTCTCTGTCTCCCTGCCCTGTTGGTGCCGAGTGATCTGAAAGGACCTGGACAGGGAAATTGTGAGAAATGGTTCCCTCGAACCAATCTGATCCCTTCACATCTGCATCCAACAGGAGGTGCTCAGAGAATGATCTAGGCGTCGTGTGTGCGGCAAAGTCTAGCACTGGACCGGGGCGGTGTTAAGTAGGTCAGGTGGGTGGCAAACTTACATGGGTGTCCTCTCTCTGCAAGGGTGGAGGGGGAAAGTGACTCTGTGTTAATTTTACAAAAAACACAAAATGAAGTAGATTCACACTCTCTCTCACACACACTCACACACACACACACACACACACACACACACACACAAGACCATCGTCCCAGTAATCGACACACTGCAGGTCTGAACACATTGAAGAATGTTATTACCATGCACAATTAAACCGTCCCATCCAAACATATGCTCCCCGAACACCCATTGGGCAGAATCAGTGTGATTGATAAAGCGTAATAATCCGCCCACCACTGAGTACAGTTGTGCCAGAATTCATTGTCCCGCCAATTCATTAACATGCACGGCAGCAATGCGGGATGTTACAGCTCTTCCATTGCCTCTCTGCTACGCTAATTCCATGTTAAATGACTACAGAGGAAGATGAAAAGAGAGGGAGAGAGAGAGAGAGAATGAGAGAGAGAGAGAGAAATAAAGAGAGAGCAAGATGGGTGAGAGGGAAAGCTTACCTGTTTGACATGCCAAGTCCACATCCTTCTCAAAGTCCGTCTGAGAGAGACAGGGTGGGAAGAGAGGAAAGGCAATTAATAGGTGTGTGTGTGTGTGTGTGTGTGTGTGTTTCTACCTGCAAGTACAGTCACGTGGCAGCACCAGATTAGCAGCGGTACAGGCCAGAGGATTAATGGGATCTATGTTCTTACATGTACCGTATCCAATAACCCCAGTGTTCTGATGTGACTGTATGGAAAAGGGTCTGTTACCATGGCGACACATTACATCTCAGTAAATAAGTAAAGCCTTCTATGAATAAATAAAAAATTAAAAAAAGAGGTATATTGTCTGAAGTCAATCTAGTAATGTCACTTTTTCAATCCTTTCCAATGATTTTGTTGAAAGAACTTCGCTCCTAGACTGCCTAGCCCAAACTAAAAAAATGTCGCCTTGGAAATTTGAAAAGATTTCTCGACGCGCGTCACTGATGTTTTTTGTTCCTGTGATGTATTTCAGTTTGCTTCAGTAGATCCAAAAGAGAGTCTCTGATAGACAGACACAAGTTTGTATTGTGGAGTTTTGCCAGGTACACAATGCCATGCCTCATCAGTCTACTTGCTGTCAAAGAGGGGCATCGTTTTACACCGCTGCACGACTTTGATCTGCTGTGCCAGTTGAAGCAAAAATTTGTCGTCTCCTAGCCGAGGCTTTGCAATTCATACACATCAACAACTCAGACATCAACATACTGACACCACTGACTTAAACCTGCCTTCAAGATTCAGATATCACACAATTGAAACATTTCTGGGGACATCCAAAAATGATGTTTATTTGGATCCAGAACTCACTTATGGTGAATTTAGTGGTGGCGATATGCTTTAGGGTAGCAAAAAACAACAACAACAAAAAAAACCTAAACACTGGTAAACCTGGAAGGAAAGTTCCAGTTTGTGTCGCCAAAATGGCCACCGCACAAGTTTCGCTCAATGTAAATGCTCATTGCTATGCTGTTCCGGTCCTCTCTGCTCTCTCTCTCAACGACAGAGCCTCCCGCCTCCTGTTCTCGGCGGGATTCACTTACAAAAGGCTTTGTTTGGATAATAAACTACAGATTTTAGACAGTTTGGGCACGGTGGCAGAGAGAAAGAGGAAGAGGGGGAAATGAAAAATTGAAAGAGAAAAGGAGAGAATGTGCAAAGGTCTCAGAGGAGAGGGAAAGCTCTTAGCACGCAAATCACCCGCAGCACCATAAATGGGTCTGTACGAGATGGACGAATGAGGATATGGAAGAACTTTCTCTCTCTCTCTCTCTCTCTTTCTCCTGCCTCCCGCCCCCTCTCTCACATCCAAATTGAACAAACAAATCAGCGTGATTTTAACCATTACACACTCTCTCGGCACCGGCCTCGGAGGTTAAGTACAGCATAGTGAGTCATCAAGGTTGCATCATGGTAGTGTTTGGTAAGAAGACCGTAGGGGAGTGCAGTCCTATTGACTCAGTGAACTGGGCCTAACCAGGAGCCACGTAATAGCACTCAGGAAATACAAAATAAGCAATGATATGATAAAAACCATATATAATAGGAGGAAATTCTATTATTTCTACATTTTTTTGGCTCACATTTACTACAAGTCATATATAGGTCACAGCTATTTAGATTTAAAGGTGCAATATGTAATCTGACCAAACGTTGATGTCACATGATGTAACATGAAGCTAGATGAGATGTTAAACTGGTTGTGACTTTACTTATGTTTGTATAATAGCATGTTCATGTTTTACAGATTGCACCTTCATCCAACTATGGACACTGTGGACAATGACCACAGCTATCTGTCTTGCCTACAGCTGACATACTGGTTGGCTGCCGGCGTGGTTATGGTTGTGGGCGTGGTTGTGGGCATTGTACAGGATTGGGTTATAGTCACACGCGTGGCTGAGGGCGCGGCTGCCGCGGGGCAGACTGTGGTAACAGGCTTGCTGGTATCCCTGCTGACATGCCTGCTGGCATGTTGGCGGGAACGGCTGCTGGTGGCAACCCGGTGGGCACGGTGACGGGCCGTAACGCAGAGAGCCGCACTGCTGCCCGCAGTAGCTCACATTCGGACACTTCTGATGGTGCAGGAGGAATGCGATGGAGAGAATTAAGCAAAGGTGTGAGAGGAGGAAAGATGAATGGTTGGCATGAAGGAGAGCGATGATAAGAATGTCTACATACAGCTCTAGATTGTTATGATGTCTCTATGTACATGTCAGGGTGTGAATATAGCAATTTACTGTAATTATGGGTACGGCACTGATATATTTGGCGGCAGCATCACCAAAGTAGGCACAATCTGGTGAAGAATGTTCTCCGGGGTATTATGGCTTTCATACACTTGCCCATGCATGTGTGCAGTCTAAAACATTTTCTTCAAAGTAGTGTGGATACATAAAAAAAGAAAGCGAAAAAGCAAGAGAGATTCTAGCTTCCTTACTAAGAGTTGGCATGACAACCTATCAAACATGACTAGCCTTATTAAGACTTGGTGTAACAACCTATCAAACATGACTAGCCTTATTAAGACTTGGTGTAACAACCTATCAAACATGACTAGCCTTATTAAGACTTGGTGTAACAACCTATCAAACATGACTAGCCTTATTAAGACTTGGTGTAACAACCTATCAAACATGACTATCTTTATTAAGAGTTGTCATAACAACCTATTGGACATGACTAGCTATATTAAGAGTTGTCATAACAACCTATCAAACATGACTAGCCTTATGACTAGTTGGCATAACAACCTATCAAACATGACTAGCCTTATGGGAATCATCATCACAGTTGGAATGTATGAGCATTCATAACATATTAGTATTTTTTCTTTCTTTCTTTTTCTTTAGTATTGTTGTTGTTGTTGTTTTGGGGTGGGGGGTACCTTGTTATCTGTTTTTAAAAAAATGCAATGCCAGTGTTCATTTTAAATAAAAATACTTGAAAATAAATAAAATATACTAACTATATATCTTGTGTAATAACTTAACTTATAACTTTTCGTGTGTTTTACCAAAAGCAACATTAAATAAGTGGGGTTACATATGCTCTTCTAAGTTATGAAAGCAGAGAAAAAAGATTGTGTCATAATAAGTCCCCCATTGCAGATTGATGGCTCCAATGTTTAATCTCGATAACCTCTGAGGTGCGTTCAGGAGCCCATAACCGTTACTGCAAACGGGTCTAAGGGAGAAATAAAGGGAATAGCGATGTGAGAGTCACCGTAACTCACGCTCTCATAGTAGCACTGTGACCGTGGTGACATTGGCAACGCAGTTCAAGTCTCTATGATTTATCATGCCACGTTTTTGGAACACAATAACCTTACATGAGCCCCATGCTATTCAAATAAAAATGAGGAAGTTTAGGGTAAAGTTAAATACAAGTGCTGCAGAGTCTGCTTTTTTGATGATACATGGAATCCTAGGGGCAATAAAAGCACTTCTCTACACTTCATAATTCATATATATATTTTTTTCATATTGCAGGAAGTGCAGATAAGTGCAATGTCATATTTCATTGCCGTAACATGATACAATGTCATTATACTGTCAAGTGAGCTGTCATTCGTCCAATGATGGCCCTGTAGGTAGTTAGTTTCAGGCTGGGAAGACTAGTAGTTAGGGAGTTAATTACCATTTGCATGGGGAATGAAATGGAGAATTTGGGAAAAAAAACATTTTAGCTAAAATGCATGATCAATAATGAATTCCTTTAAAGGAAAACAAAAATAGAACTGGGTATGAGTCTGACTAATCTGAAAATCATGCTGCTTCTTATTAAGGGTTGAAGCTGGAAACTCCCCCCTGGTTGATGCCGGTGTGAGGTAGAGCTCATGGGTTGTAAAGTGGGATGAAATGAAATGCTATTCACCATGATCTGCACCTGTCCATTCTTGCAGGAGTCTGGTGAGTTCTCGCTGTCGTCTTTACATCCCCCCATCCGACAGCGCACTGCGTCCTGCACCTGAGGGGAGGGGGAGGGAGGGGGTAAGGGATGAGTAAAGGGAGGATGAATATATAGGAGAAGAGGGAAGACACAGGGGGATGAGGGAGAGGAAGGGAAGACGGAAAGGACAGAAGTGAGTGGAGGAACTTCACTTTGCGATTTATTGTTAGCTTGGCGAAGGCAGCACGGCGCACGGGGAGGAACTCGCTTCTCAGACTTCATCTAATCACTGCGATGGCAGATGTTCTATGAATACAAAATTATGGGAATATGTCAAGAGAAAAAAAAAAAATGTTCACAAAGTAGCTCAGCGTGTAGCTTATATAACAGACAGCGGAGTGGTACCTACAGCACGCAGCGATACTTCAAAGTGGCCTATATGAGCCTGCCTTGCGAGATCAGCGGCACAGAGTCTTAATTAAACCAGCACAGCGCAGCACATAGACATTACAAGGCCCGGGCCATTTCATATTGTCCTATTGTTTCCACTTTATTTATCCTCCCACATACAGCCAGCATCCGAGCAGAGCTACACCAACCCTCACCAGAGTACCACTGTCAAAGGATTAGTTCTGACACGGCTCTGTTGCCCAAATCAAATGACTCTATGCAGAATTGTTTCATTGAGCCAACCTGAAACTGCAGCCACCCCCCCCCCCCCACAACCCCCCCACCCCCCCACCCCTCTGCCCACGCAGACCCATCCCATCAGGCACTGTATTATAGATATCTTAGTCACTTGCTGAGGAGCTACATCATTTCTCAATGTTGCTGCTGTCAAATCCCATAGTAATCTCATGAGTGGAAACATGAGTGCTCATGTAAGGAGCGGTGCAAAAGCAAAAATGAGCGTCTTCCCTCTCTCAGCAGGTGGACTCATCTGCATGTGTGTGTGTGTGTGTGTGTGTGTGTGCATGCTACTGCACATTAGATTGTAGTAGCTAGCGTCTATGTCTGATGAATACTGCATGGACTTGTGTATTCCCTCTATTGTTTTCTGCCTTCCTTCCCTTCCTCTATGTGTCCATTCTCATCCTCTATCTATGGCATTTGTTCCCTGTGTGTGTGTGTGTGTGTGTGTGTGTGTGTGTGTGTGTGTGTGTGTGTGTGTGTGTGTGTGTGTGTGTGTGTGTGTGTGCGCGTATTGGCACCTGATGCAGCTAATTCTGACTTCAAAGTGAAGAGGCCCTCTCTAGGCCCATGCTACTACCTCCCTCTCTCTCTCTCTCTCTCTCTCTCCTCCACCCCTACTATCACCCCCTGCTTCTCTCTTCCGAAACACATCCTTCCATCTCCGCATGCAATCTTTGCCTCCCTCCTTCCCCTCCCCTCCCCTCCCTAGTTTTGCTAATCCCCTCCCCTCTCCCTTTCGTGCAATCTAGGTCTCCATCCCATCTAGCCTTTCCCTTTCGTCTCCCCCTGCCTCCTAATCACAACACCTCTCAAAGTCTCGCCCCGATTGATCTCAGCGGGCCGCCTCCTTTCGTTTCCCACAGTACCTTACATGCACCGGGTGCTCAGTGCTATCGAGGCGCACAACACTACACTACAGTTGCTACAGGAACTACACCCTTTTGTTCCTGTAGTACTCTTCACTCTGTTCTGCCTTCTACCTTGTTTTACACCGTAATGCTTCCTCGTCTCCCCCCCTCGTTTCCTCTCCCCCCCCCCCCCCCCCACTGTGGCGAGGCGCTCCCCTTTGCCTGTTATACTGCAGCTATGAAGGATTTACGCTCAGTCTCTGGCAGGGGATTTTCATAGCATTTACAAAAACTAATTCCTGGATTTACTTTACCATGATCCCTCCTCTTTTGTGATATTGATTTAACGTGGCTAAGCGTTTCGAGCATTTAGCAATTCACTTACACTATACGGTGTATTCAATATCGTAATGATCTGTAGGATGAAGGCCAGGGTGTGAGAATGTGTGTGTGTGTGTGTGTGTGTGTGCGAGGGGAGAGGGGTCGGCATCAGCTACAGTTCTGGGAACACATTGGATTACATTGTAAATCCATTAATTTTGCTAGTGGGATTGTTACTTACGTAGCAAAAAGGAGTGTGTGTGTGTGTGTGCGTGTGTGTGTGTGTGTATGTCTAGGGCATGCCCATGTGTGTTTAATGAGTTGAAACTGCAGCATCCCAAGGGGCATATTAAAGCCTGTGGCAAACAGGCATTGGGGGCCATTAGATAGGGACTTATCATCTTAGTCCATGCAGCATCTTAGTAATCTCTTTAAAGCGGCCTGGGATCAGTCGGACAATACTGTACTAACACTGTATTATGATGAAGGAGTAACGCAACATCAGACACAAACGCTGTGCTAATCCGTCTCTTGTCTGATCCCGACCCCTCTTGTTCCAACAGGACTTCATCCCACCTGTCGGAAAGCGAGGGCGGGTTGTCGCCGTGTGTCTCTGCCGTATTGTAAAAAAGGGAAAATGGATTCAACTCACCTCTCGGCGCATGGCACAGTGGATGGTGATGATGACGAAGCCTTGGACAGAGTCGAACACGGCGAAAAGGACCTGGAGGAGAGCAAGTGACACCTGCTGGTTAGTTATGAAGCATTATTATATGACTGTATCCTTTTGACGAGACGGTGAAATATGTTTTTGACGCATTGGAATTGTTGGTTTAGAGGAGATCCATTTTACATCAGAACGTTTTTTAATCGATAATCAATGATTCAAACAAAATCATTTATTGACCCATTTCATTATATGACATGAGCTTGTGGTGGAGGTGTGAGATGCCTCACCTGGAATAGCGTGGAGCGCCGGTCAGTAATGGCCAGCACCGCTGACATCCAGGTCAACGCCAGGAGGGGAAGAACCACACAGGAACTCCACAGAGACGCCCTGGGAGAGAGACAAAGACAGACAGAGAGAGAGAGAGAGAGAGAGAGAGAGAGAGAGAGAGAGAGAGAGAGGAGGGAGAATGGAGGGAGGGAAAGACACAAGGGATTCAGTCTCAAACCGGTTTTTCAGTCACCGTAATCTACTTCACACACTCCCATCAGCCATCGGTTCAATGGTGGGCAATTTGAAACTGATTGGCACACTGAGCTTCATGTGAAATGTAATATTCTCACTGAGAAGTGGGAAGATGAAGTGTAATCATGGAGATAGCCACGAGACTGACAATTGCTCCCGTCAATTACGTATGTGGTCGGTGCACACTCAGTGTCATGCTGCGGGACTGTGAGATAATAGGCATAGGCACAACTGGAGGGGGGGGAAAGTAACTGACAAGTACTGACATGGGGGCTTCTGCGAGTGTGTGTGTCAGACACCAATATAAAATGCGCATGCTGTTTGAGTGCATATTCCCGGTTTTAGTACCGCCAAGCCTGACAGGCGGACAGATCCGTCTAGCCACGCTGAGACGTATACACATCCTTTCATCGGTGCACGGCCAAAGGCGATAGATAATAAAAGAATGAAGCCAACGTGGTGCTTTTCCTCTTCCTCGTGTGAGATGTTTCCAGCTGATGCGGACCGCGGTTAAAAGTGCGCGGCACGGTTCACCGCCTTATCACGCGACCGCAATATCAGCGCTGCCACGTTTTAATGAGGAATTTCTGTTCAAAAGTGCTGCAGAGGTTATTGAGTAGAACAAGCGTGGAAAAGGGGTTATCGTGTGTCATCCAAGTTTAGAAGTTACTTTCCATCCATTAAAAAGTAACATAATACATTTTAAATGGGCGCTGCTAGTTTTGCCTCATTTTGGAATAAAACCATCAACTCGAGTATTTGACCTTAAAGTTGCACGAGGCAAGATTTTATACACCTACGCCTAAAATACACATAAATCACAAAGTGAGGCTGCAAAAGGGCAATGAATGGAATTCTGGTGTCGGGCACGTAGACTTTGGGCCCCCGCACAGGAAGTGATGAATTCCACCTCCAGAGAAAAACTGGACTCGCCAACTTCAGATCTTTTGCCTCTCTTGTCTCGTTGGTATCGTTTGGTATGAAGAGATCACAGACTTGGCTGGATTGGTAAAACATGAGCGTGCTGTGTGCAGTTTACAGATGTCTGCGTGACATGACATGCCTAGTGCAGCTTTAAATGCATGTAGGCAAAATAGACGGGGCAAAAAAGATAAATGCATGTGTCGATGATGTAGTCCAGGGCACTGGAACTGGTGAGTTATAGAACATTCTTGTGTATTAACCATGAATTCACCATGAATCATCAAGTAAAATGCCCTCAAGTGGTATATGATATGGTAAATATGATACAGTAAATGTGAGATAAAACAAGTGTGAGATGGAACAAGCAGGAATGACATTTGGTTATGCTTTCCCTGTGCAGAATAAGAGAAAAAATATTGTCGCTAGGCAGATTTTCAACAGGAGAGCGGTGAAAGTACCAAAACCCATTATTTCAATTAGGAATGATTCAGATAATTGATCAGTAAATGAATGTGTGGAGGGTCATCTATACTGCTAGCTACGGCCCTGGTTGCACAAATAGTTTCCTACTGTGGTTTTTATGGTCACCACTAGGTAGAGAGCTACATTATGTTGGTTTGTCTGGAAGGACAACCCTGATTTGGCATCAGTCACTGTAGCAGTTAGCTCTGCTGGTCAGTAGATTGTGCTATCTCAAGTTTAAAGTTTCTTTCCTCAACATGGACCGACTGCTGAGTGTTGTAGTGCTTGAGACCGGCTGTTGCTTATTGTTGCTCAGTTGGCTGCCGTTCCTGTCATATGTTGTGCCATCAGTTGGAATAACTGTGTCAGAATGGAGAGGAAGACATTCCATTGTTTCAACACTTACAAAGAAGGATGTGAGCGTGGCTACTGGTTAATCTTCCTGCCTTAGGTTTTAACTGGCTGTCTGGTAATTCTGGCAAACGATGGGGGGGTTAAGTTGAGTTGGTCTGGCTGATTTTGTCTGCTACCGCCCTTCTGCTCCTTCATCATGGACAGCAGGATCCACCCTCTGAGCAGCTTCAGCAAGGCTGATTCTGCAGCAGTGAGGTTTTTCTTTCTATAGGCCCTTAGACTGTACAACTCATCCCCTCTGCATCAGGACAGCACTGACCTAAGTCAGCTTGTTGGGTGTTGAAGAAGGACTATTAACGGACTAATTGACTGTCACTGGGTCACTTTTTCAGATTCATTAATTACTATTAATATAAATATACATTATATTGATTAAGAGCCTTATTTGTTCAGTGTATATTCTCATATTCTCTAGTTCCATTAATTTTGTTTTTATTCATCGGTGTATTGTTATGTGTGTGCCTGCTGCTGTGACAGGGATCAATAAAGTACTCTCTCTCTCTCTCTTCCCTGGACTGGCCCATCTTCGTGGCGGATTCTTTTTAATTGACAAATGATATAGGGTGGTAAGGCAGGTATAGAGCGAGAAGTGGCCCTTACCAAAATAATCAGAATATAGTGCAGGCAATCATGCAATCATGCACTTTAGATAGTGTCAAGGGACTGTTACTTTGGTGCATATATAGTAGACTACCAAAATGGATAAAACTGTAAAAACAGCGCGTGCAGAAAAACCGCTCCGAGCGGATGCTGCGTTATCGACAGGGTAGCGCAAAAGAGCACACTTCTCTTTTGACTAGGGCGTCTGGTTTTAGGCCGCCGTGACACGACCCCGCCGTGTCGCCGGCCGCGTCTGTCATTTTGCCTTTGTCCGCGTGTGCATAAAGTATCAGAGAAGTGGCAAAAATCAGAAAGGTCCGTATTAATTATTTCAAGTTCACATTGTGCGGTTTGCTTTTGACTCCCTCAGCAGGATGGTTTTGTCCGGCGGGGCTGCATCCGCCTCCGTTTTTATTATTTTAAGCCAATTATTTTGTGAAATAGGGTGTTTGGCTGCTGATTGTGCGGGCTAGGATATTTGCCTGTTCATAATAATGTAATGTTCCATTTATTTTTTATGAAAAACCTGTAAGTGGGTTCATTTGGGTACTGAAAATTACCCTTTGTGTCGGGCCGGCCAAGGCCAAAAAAAAAAGAATTGCTCATGTGAAAAATACACTGTTGCGGAGGAGTATGTCCTCTGTGATAGAGCACTCGGTGTGTGTGTGTGTGTGTGTGTGAATCTGTCGCGATGTGAATGTACAACTGATATATCTGAAGAAGACGTTGTATTGTAACTACATAGTAGGGGTGGGCGATTATCATGTTTATAATCGTAATTTAATTATGTCATCGTGGCAAATTTTCAAAATCGTTCATTTCGATTGTTATTTAGGCTACAAGAACGAGGAACGTCTAGAACTGTCCCCTTAAAAAATACTACGTGGTATTCAGTCACGTCCCTCTGCCCCGTTCAGACGGGTTTTGACCGTTCGTTTTTTGCGAGAGGCGAGCGAATGTGTCAAGCCGGGCAGGAAGTCAGACACAGGAACGGCATAGAGCATCCAGTCAATTAAAAAAAAAAAAAAAAATTCAAAATAAAACAAAACAAATAAATAATCGTTCATTAATCGTAATCAAGGTAAAAGTTTGAAATAATCACAATATTTGATTTTTAGTCATATCGCCCACCCCTACTACATAGACAAAATAGGAAACCTAGTTTTCACGTTACTGAGGAAAACGCTGATGTGTGATTTGCTGCAGCAACACTTGTAATGCTGTTGGTCGACCTTTCGAATGCTCTGTCTGTTTTTCCTCATGCGTACCATGTTCAAAGCCGATGTAGCGACAGTGAATGTAACTGACAACTTACCTGACACTATAAATTGTCCCGATGCAGCGACTTGGTATTCATAGCAGATTAAAAACACACGCTGAGATTAATTTGATTTGGATTTGGATTCAAACGTGGCCCAGCTCAGGTACAGTTCTCTAAGACCTGAGGAAAATCCACTTTGGATCAAAACGAGCTACCGCTAAATGGCGGCGGGCAGCTGTGCAGGTGTTTGTCCTTGCATTAGTTTGTTTTCATCCACACAACTGATTGCCGTCCTGTATCATCACCGGCATCCAGAGATAAAAGGATGGAGAGAGAGAGAGAGAGAGAGAGTGGCGATGGAGACTGGAGCATGAGAGAAAATGAGAAATTGACAGAGAGAGATAGATAAAGGGATATAGAGCGAGAAAGAGAGATGAAGGGATGGAGATAGAAATATTTAGAGAGAGAGAGAGAGAGAGATGAAGATGGACTAACATGGCGCTGCTGGCGGTAGAGCTGGACAGAGCGGTGCTTGAGATCACGCCACACTTGGAGCATTTCAGGAGCAGTTGGCTACGCGCCTCCGCTGGTACACTTCAGGACACACACACACACACACACACACACACATACATGCACACACACAGACATATGGTGGTGTTGGGTGGAGGGGGTGTGTGGGGGGAGTGGAAACACACATTTGAGTTATGACAACAGGTGAATGTGCAAATGGGACAGCAAAGGGGGGAAAAAAAAGAAAAAAAGATGGACACATAAAGAGAGGGAGGGGAAAAGAAAAAAGGGGGAGGAAAAGAAAGAAAGGCAAATTAAAAACAGATCTCAAAAAGTAGCAGCAATGAAAAACAGTCAGAATACAAAGATTGATTCAGAGCAAAGAGTGAGAGACGGACACTGCAATGTTACAGCACAGTCATGTGGATTAATGGAGCACTATGAGACAGACAGGAGCTACGAGGTCTGAACCATCTTATCCTTCTGCCGGCGTGTGCGTGTGTGTGTGCATGTGCGTGTGTGTGTGTGTGAGAGAGAGAGAGAGAGAGAGAGAGAGAGAGAGAGAGAGAGAGAGAGATCTATCTTATCTGGCAAAAGCCTTGAGGAATTGTGACAGTAATGGACAGCAGAGTAAACCTTGCAATTCACCGTTATGGGAAATGATGGACATACACAAATTGAGCATGCACAATTGAGCACATGTGTGTGTGTGAGCATGTGTGTGTGCATGTGTGTGTGCATGTGTGTGTTAGAGATAAGAGAGAATAAGAGATAGTACATACTAGGCCGCTCTCTGGAAGGCGTGTTCAGGAGTACCAGTCTAAGTTTGTCCGTATATTATCAGGGCGTATGTGAAGAACAGCCTCTCCTTTGGTTGTTTACTTACAGTTGACTACTCAGATGAGAGTGAAACAGTGTGTGTGTGTGTGTGTGTGTGTGTATGGCGGAGCGGAGAGTGACGGGGCTATGCGCGAGCTATGCTACATTAGCGTCCCATCACAGCTCATTGCCCCAGCGCCAGCCACATCCCCACGGCTTCATAAAGAAATACATTACGCTAATGACAGCCTGTCCTGTTAGCAACACAACTACTGTGTATGTGCGGGTGTGTTTAGGTGTATGTGTGTGTGTGTGTGTGTGTGTGTGTGTGTGTGTTACCATGTGCACACTTCGGAGTCTTGTCTAAGAGGAAATGCGCTAATTAATAGGATAAGTGAGGGCAAGGATATTGTCTGCAGCAAAGATGGGCACGCCTGTGTGTCTTTTTTTGTACACATTAAACTGGCTTAATTTCATTTGCAGCGCCAGGTAACAAAAGGTAATCAACCCCAAGAGCCGATCTGTATTAACTACCGAGCATTGGAGGAAAACGTAAGAGAGAAAAAAGAGAGCGAGAGAAAGATGGAATCAGTGTGCATGGAAACGAAAACACGGAGCTGTCGAAGCCTAATTGGATCAGCGGCGATGACGAACAATCGCCACGTGGAATTAGGAAGTGCAAACGTGTGCATGTGCTGTGTGTGTGATTGTGAGCGTGTGTGTGTGTGCGTGCATTTCCGAGCATTTGCTCATAGAAGAGGAAATAAAATCACCTCGTTATTTACGGGTTATCAATAGTGTGTAATGTTTCATCCACATAATCCCAGTGTTCACCACAATGTAATCAAGCTACCATCTGTCACTGATATTTTTTGGAGATCTGCAACAGAGTATTTCATTCACGGGCTGCCCTGTGTCACGGAAAAAAAAAAAAAAAACCCGAAAGAAAACCAGACAGGAGCCATATGTGGGAGTGATAACGAAAATGCAAAATTGTTTGATTTAAGAAAGCAACGGAGTGATAACAGATGTCTCGCCATTTCGCTGCCAAATTGGACGCTATCTTTTTTTGATGGCGCTCAAAGCTGGGGGCGCAGGTGCACGAGGAGCGGGTGCGTTCAGGGACCCCTGGAAAAAAAAAAACAGTTTGAGGTAGTTACCATGAAAACCCCCGCCAGTCTCCGCGAGTGTGTGTCACAGGGTGTCCGTTCCTCTAATGAAGCGGGAAGAAGTGTGCGCGGATGAGTAAGTAGTGTGTGTTTGGTCACAGCGCGTGTTAACGTGTTGCGTGCGTGGGTGTGTGTGTGTGTGTGTGTGTGTGTGTGTGTGTGTGTGTGTGTGTGTGAGCTGCGTGAAGGAAGTTAACTTACCCGGCTCGCTGCTTTTTAGACTTGTCTGAGATGCCGTCTCGAGACATGAGCTTATTGAACACCACGATTCCAATCAGCATGTTCACCTGAGGGGGGGGGGGGGGAAAGGAGGAGAGTAGTAAAGGCTTTGTTCAGCCGTGTTACCAACGGGTGATTTGAGTTGCGCATATGGCGGCTATCCACCTCATATACCGGTTACACACGAGAACAGACGAGGATGCGATATTTTGCAGTGGTTTCATCTGCCGTTTTGTGCACGTTTCCCCCGACCGAGGACTATTTCTACACTGTGACTAAATGCAACGGTGCTTTTTCTGTCAAGGCCCCTAGACTGTGAAACACCCCGCCCCCACATCACGTTTAAGTGCTTTTGCTTGTATGCAGTTGTTTTTTTTTCTTCTAACCAATTTTCTCTTGAGTGTGTTTCCTATGTTTATCCCCTCTTGCGTTTTGTTTTCATGCCTTCCTGTAAAGCACTTTGCAAACTCTATACATGCCATACAAATAAAGTACAGCATTATTATCATCACTCTGGGCAGTGATTTCTGTGTGTTCGCAGTGACTAAACTGACTGCTTCTCAGCCTCTGCCTTCTCTCGCCGCTAAGCCTGACAAACATCTGGCCATACTGACCCTGGTGCTGCAGATTGTATTGGACATACAAGCACACTTAACTGTTACATGTAAGTATTTTCCACTCAGAAATCCTGCCCATCTGGGAGATTTTCTATGCTGATGACGTGCACGCTTATAATCCTCATTTCCTACACTCTCTCTCTCTCTCTCTATCCTCTCCCCCCTCCCCCCCCCAGGGTTTCTCTGTGGAGTTCCTGTGTGGTTCTTCCTCTGCTGGTGTTGATCTGGTTGTCAGCAGTGCACCGCATTACCTGGCAAACACCATTTACGCTCTATATATATATATACCGATACTGTATAAATGAATGTACAACTGAAAAGCCTGCCTTGCTTCCTGCTTGCACCTGTCACCAAGACCAGCTTCTGTGCAGAACATTTCTATAATCAAAACACAGTTGCTAGAAATCCTGAGCACAGAGCTGAGGATCTAGCTGAGGCTTTCATGTGGTCAACTGAATTTCTATTATTTTTCAGCCTTTTGGCAGAAGGCCAAATTTTTACTTGCAACATGGTTCTTGTTCAATCTACGGTACATCTGGCTTCTTTTCCATTTTGTCCCCATATCTCTGATCCTATGCCTTCTCTCTGTACACCGTGTGCATTCCTGCCATTGACATCTACCCACAGTGCGCCAGGTTGTGAGCGCAGCATTGCCATGCCAGTCATGTCTGGCCCCGGCTCTGTGAGTCAGCATCATCCTGCTCTTGCTATTTGCCCAGGGCCAGGTTCATTAATTAGAGAAGAGTCCTGTGGGAAGGTCTGTGTTTCTCTGCCCGATGTCCCACTCTCATTACAGCTGTTTGTTGGAGTGAGGCCCCAGCCACAACACCAGGGGGCTGGGGACCAAACCCATAGCAGCTGGGGAGGGGGAAGTCTACATCTACATGCGTATCGCTCTGCACCCCTGTGACGTCGCCTGCTGCACGCCGTCTTTTCCGGCGAGCGGGTACGCAAGCAGCAGAACACAACAACAATAATCGAAAAAAGCAATGACGAGAACAATCAAAATACATTTTTAGTACCCCGCCCAGACTCACTAAGCTTTTTGGTGAGTATATCCATCCGGGGATTCATGTAGGAAACACTAGCTAATCCTAGAAACAGCCAGATATACAGCAGGGGGCTACTGCAGGTGATTAAAACACCCATTGAGACCAAATCAATGCACTCCTTTATGCTGTAGGATAATAGCATTAGATTTACTTGTACATAAAAAATGTCTGTGTTTTACAGTAATTGCAAAAGAAAAGGTCACATTAGGAAGGATAGCGCCAACACACGGTTAGTCAGCAGATTAAAAGTCGGGGAAAAAAGAAAAATAGCTCTGCCTGAAACAAACTGTGACTCATACATTGTGACGTTGCAGTAGGGGTGAGAGATTTGCACCGCGGTGTAGATGGGCGAGGGCGTTGCTGAGAAGCTGTTGGAATATTGTTTCATCAAAGTTTTTTTCTGGGATCAAAGTGCTCAACTTATCATTTTTGATGCGTAGACCTGGGGAAAGCCATGCAGCATGCAATAAGCCAATAAGGGCCCTGATCCAGATGACACTGGGGCCAACCTAGTAGAGAGACTCACCAATACAATGACAGCAGCGGGTCCCACAAAGGCATAGAGCAGACCACCCTCTAAGGATAACCAGCAACTAAGACAAAAAAAACGGGAAAGACAGATTAGATGAAGGATCATATTTATGTGACTTTGTGTGTGAAGGATAATGAACTGATTGTCTGTGGACGAATGCCTTTTTTTTTGGTAAATATCACCCTTGGTAATGACCAAATTTGCTACGAACATCAACTCACACACATCCCCGCATTGTAAACAGCGGAATTTCATTTGGTTGCGAGAGCTATTGAGGTTTAATGAGTGTGTATTTGTCCTCCAGTGATGTCATCAGAGCACAATGAAACCCCCGTGTTGTCTTAATTGCAGCTCAATAAAAAAAGGGAACGGCCCAAAAGCCGAGAGTGGGATCCAGTTCGGTAAAATACAGTTCTCGAGTTAATGGGTTGTTTAATATGTTTAGCAGAGTGAGGGGGCACAGTTTAGGAACAATACACAACAATCAAACGTCTAATGAACTAAGGGGAACATTTTTTTTTTTCCCAGGCGAATCAGTTACACCTCAGACTGGCTAGGAAACAGAGCTCAGTGTGTGTGAATTGCCCTTAATAGTAATGGTCCACTATGCTTTAGAAATTTGCTGCTTCTATGGAAAGGATACATCCAAAACACACACATGGCGTCGCTGAAAGTCATACGTCATAAACTTTATACACACTAGGTGGCCAAACGTGTACAAACTTGATATGTTTCAGCGCAGGTCTGCCGTGCCCGGTGGACCAGGCGGAGCGGGCAAACCTTCAGTGTCAAATGATTCATTTATGTCGGTTTTTATTTATTAATTTAGTTATATTTCATTTTGGCAGATCTGGTTCTCCTTATAAATCATTTGGATCCAACCAGGAAGCGCACGCAAATCAAGCGTCAGGTCTTTTGTATAGTAACATGGATTGGATGGATACCTGTGGATGGGAAATAAGGTGTTTCGTTTTAATTTTAAATCACATGAATACCACGAGAAGGAACTGACATGCGCGGGACTCTGCATTTCGCAAAAAAAGGAAAGAACATTTTTATTGGCGTGTGTCCCATTTCAGCTGAATCATCGAGACACATCAAAGCGACAAGACACGTGTTCATGTCGGGGTGCAAAAGACGGGGGGCCCTTTCCACCCCGTCCCACTGGGAGAAGCGGTACTCACTAGCTGGGCGTGCCGTAACCTCTGGCTCTGGTGAAGCCCACTGACACCGCTACAACTAGGGCTGGAAGACCTGCGGGCGAGAGAGGAATGAAAAGAAAAAGAAAAAAAAAAAAAACCATCAAAAAAAGGTGTGAAGGGTGAGACAGAGGATGAAAGAAAATCCTAACACGGGGGGAGTGGAGGAGATCAAGCATGTCAGCCTCATGGCATATTCCGGTGTGAGCAACCCCACGCGGCTCATTCCAATCAAATGTTAAGCACACGCAACGGTGCATGTGCGGCGAGAAATTGACTGAGCGCTCCTTGCATGTGCCGTGTGAGAAGGGTTGCACAAGGGTCTAGCTGCAGGGGCTCAGATATGTGGTCAGCGCTGCAGGCAAGAAAGGTTTTGAGTTTTTTTTCCCCGACATATTCCAGGACATTCCCGGCGGACACCTTGTCTGCAATGCACATTAACAGCACTGTTTTTACTCCACCATCGGCTACTAGTGACCTACACGTTTGTGTGAGTGTGTGTGTGTGTGTGTGTGTGTGTGAGAGTGAGAGAGAGAGAGAGAGGAGTTTACAAAGAAAAGCGAGCAAGATAGGTTGGGATGGTCAATAAGTCATGCATTAATTAGCTAAATCAAGCAATCTGTATGTGTGTGTGTGTGTGTGTGTGTGTGTGTGTGTGTGTGTGTAAATGAGAGCGAGAGTGAGTGTCACAGGGCGCGTGCCAAGAAAAAAAAAAAAAAAAAAGGAAATATGCTGGGCCCGTAATGAGCTTGGCTCTGAAATATTCATGTAATTAACAAAGCTGTGATTATGGCTGCAAATGAAAAGCAATTAGAAAAAGTCACATTAACATTAACAAATAAGATGGTGGGGAGCCAGGCCAGGTCCACCAACCAGCGGGCCCAAGGTTTCACTTGGACACCAACATCTATCTCGCGTTTAATCCCTATACATGGGAAAAAGGCTCCGTTTATATAACGCTTTACAAGAGATGCCTCTCATTCACACACACACACACACACACACACACACACACACACACACACACACACACACACCGATGGCAGTGAGCTACCGTGTCTGACCATCGGGAGCAATTTGGGGTTCAGTGTCTTGCCCGAGGACACTTGTGGTCAGGAGGAGCCTGGGGATCGAACCGCCGACCTTGTGACCAGTGGACAACCTGCTCTACCACTGAGTCATAGACACATACAGTAGACACACACACACACACACACACACACACACACACCAAAAAGGCAAAAAGGAAAAGCATACAAACACACACAGTCTCAGTATCACAGTCTCACTAAATCAGATTCAAAAATGCCGACAAGCATATACACACACACACACACACACACACACACACACACACACACATACACACGACAAAAGCATGCAGGAAAACAGAAGTACACACACACACACACACATTCACTGAAATATGTACACACACACACACACACACACACACAGACCGAAGCACCGATACAGGCAGAAAAGCACACTCATGCTCTCAGTCAATCACACACACACACACACACGCACACACGCACACACACTCACACACTCACACACACACACACACACACACACACACAGACATATCAAAAAATGCCAACGAGCATACACACATCTCTCTCTTTCTTTCTTTCTCTCTCTCACTCACACACCGCAAAAATGCACACACACACACACACACACACACACGCAGGCACACACATTCACTTACTCTCTTGTTACCATGGCAACTGATTTCAATCAAAATTTGGGTAGAAAATGGGAACCGGGCTGCGAAACCGGACGCGAGAATAAGCTTCTTGATCCTTTCCAGGCAGCTCGCTCTGCTTGACCGCCTCGTGCCTTTCATGTGCATCTCGAGGTGCAGATGCAGACATCGCTATGAACTCTACTCTCTCTCTCTCCATCTCTCTCTCTCTCGCTCTCTCTCTCTCTCTGCCGACGACTGTACAACAATAATGCACTCTGCCTCTTCCATCTGTATCAGTTAAGGGCATCAGTGACTTGGCAGATTAGATAGGCGGGATCGATAGCAAGCAGGAAAAGGGGGTGTGTGTGTGGGGTGGGGGTGGGGGTGGGGGTGAGGCGGGGCGGCTGTCATTTTTTTTCCCCGCTATCTCTCCGAGCATCTTGCTGATGTTGTGCAGATGTTATCCGGTGCAATTCTCTATCCCGTGTCATCCCTTGTGCCCCGGCGTGTCGAGTTGCGCTGCATTGTGACTGGAGAGTGTGAACGGAAGACGAGCAGGGGAGGGGGGGGGGGGGAGATTACCTCCACTCTAAATATAGGGTGTGGGGCCTCCTCTGTGTGTGTGTGTGTGTGTGTGTGTGTGTGTGTGTGAGGACTTGTGTGTATGATATTAGATTAGATAAGACACTTTATTGATCGCCTTGGGGGGGAATTAGGTTGTTTCAGCAGAAAATAATAGGATACGGCGAAGATAGGAAATAGGACATATGTAAGAATAGAGCAAACGGAATAGTATTTGTCATAACGCAACCAACAATTTCAACACGAGAGCAAACACCGCACAGCAGTGAGCGCTGAGAGCCAAAGATGCGGCCCGGCCTCTCGAGGATTACCACTTACCGCCGGAAAGTATGAATGAAAAAGTATGAAAGAAATAAATGAATTTGCAGCGAAAACAGTGAAAACGGACAGAAGTAGAACATACTGAGACATATACACACACATATACTGTGTGTGTGTGTGTGCGCGTGCGTGCGCTCACCCCAGCCGAGGCACAGGAAACGCTTGCGGATGAGTCTCGACCTCATCTTGCCGATGACCGCCAGGTAGGACTGCCACGCCTCCGTCAGCACCCAGCAGAAGGACGCCAGGAAGAAGAAGTGCAGGAAGGCGGCAGTCACGGTACACAGACCCTGCAGAGAGAGAGAGAGAGAGAGAGAGAGAGAGAGAGAGAGAGAGACAGAGAGAGAGAGAGAGAGAGAGAGCGAGAGAGAGAGAGAGAGAGAGAGAGAGAGAGAG
Organism: Hoplostethus mediterraneus; assembly: GCA_034670385.1. Classification (NCBI taxonomy): domain Eukaryota; kingdom Metazoa; phylum Chordata; class Actinopteri; order Trachichthyiformes; family Trachichthyidae; genus Hoplostethus; species Hoplostethus mediterraneus. The sequence continues at coordinate 11,487,532 of JAXDDW010000009.1, read as the reverse complement.
AGAGAGAGAGAGAGAGAGAAAACAGAGCTTTGGTTAGAGACGTTTTCCAAAAAAAAGTGTGAAATGAGAAAGGTAATTGTCTGAGAAGTGTCAAAATGAATCAGCACTTTAACACTAGACTAGTCAGCAGTGTGAAATGAAATCTCTGCAAAGAGAGAGAGAGAGAGAGAGAGAGAGAGAGAGAGAGAGTGAAATAATGCAACAAATTATGAAAAAGAAAGCAAGGCTGCTACTGTACTCCTCTGCCTGGTGGATGCTGACTACTGTACAGCCTTTGCTTCGTCATGGAAGCTTTTCAGAGCGCTGCGTGCAAAATGTGTCAACCCGCCATCTCGGTGAATCTACAACAACATCAACTCCCTCTGACGTTGGGGGGCCTCGTGTTGTTTTAATTGTGACAGCTCTGTTTCTACAGCAGAATAGAAGAACTGCAAAGTGTGTGTGTGTGTGTGTGTGTGTCTTGGTCCGATGGCTGCGCCTCACCTTGCTAAGCGTTTGAGATTGTCCCACCAGGATCAGCATGTTAGAGGCCAGGATGGAGAGACAGAAATTCACCAGGATGATCGATCGCTCCGAACGGATGTACCTGCAAAAGCAGAGAGAGAGGGGGAGAGAGAGGGGAGAGAGAAGAGAGAGAGAGAGAGAGAAGTCATGACAGGATGATGGGCCGGACTGCCACTTGTTGGATGTGGCTCAGTCATTAGCTCAGTTTTGCCATCTGTTACGTGTGTGATCTAAACTAATCCCCACCCCTCGCCTCCCCCGCGTCACCCATTTACTCCCTGTAACGCCTCATTGGAGTTTTGGCACGACGCACTCTTCAGACCCCACTAACCCTCCACACACACACACACACACACACACACACACACACACACACATTTACTGGGAGGGAGCTGAACTGTCAACAAAACCCACCGCTTGGACATGAGACAGATGTGTGAAAAGAGATGCTTGCATGTGACGCCGTTGACTGTGTGTGTGTGTGTGTGTGTGTGTGTGTGTGTGTGTGTGTGCGTGTGTGCGTGCGTGCGTGCGTGTGTGTGTCCTCACCTCCAGAAGGCAGCGTAGATTAGCAGCAGGATGAGCAGGGCGGTGCAGGAGACCCCGCAGCCCACCATGAGGGGCACCGAGGGCATGCTGGTAGGACCCATGTCCTGGAGAAAGAGAGAGCGAGGGGGGAGGGAAAAAAGAGAGGGGGGTGGGGGGGGGGGAGGTAGATAGGGAGGGAGGGGAGAAAATCACAAGATGTCATGAATTTGTTTTCTCCACGTGTGAGGTGTTATTTACTTACTGCGAGGCATATTATGCTGCTAACCACTTCAGCTGTGGTCCCTGAAGCCACCGCTTTGACAGGATGAATGGACACGTCTCTCTCTCTCTCTCTCTCTCTCTCTCTCTCTCTCTCTCTCTCTCTCTCTCTCTCTCTCTCTCTCTCTCTCTTTCACTACATTAAAAGGGTCGCTGCCATTTAGCTGAATCAACCACTCACATCTCTGTGCTCCAACGGTGAGCAGATTTCTCGGAGACAGGACCCGCTCAAGAGGCAGAAATAAAACCCCGATGCCAAAGAACCACAGTTTTGGATTTTTTCCAGTTCAAAATGAAAAAAAAAAAAAAAATAGAAATAGCAAATCTCTTTATTTTGAGTTCATTCATCATGTTGGAAGGGCAGCTCTGCCTCTGGGAAATGTTCGGATGACTAAAACTCCAAAACTGCCGACGATTCGCGTCACCGAGTCGCTCAGCAAGTTGAGCCCTGATACTGATGGAGTGGCGTCGTGGAGATTCCAGCGGGTCCCCCAATGGAGGCCAAGGGCACCCTGGGGCGCCATCAACCATTAACCACACATGTCTACTCAGTCACTCGGTGGGTTAAAACCAGTATTACTTCACTTGCTCCCTGGGAGCAGTAATCCATTGCATTCAGTACTTGTAACAGTAGTGTCCCATTACACCACCCCCTCCCAAATTGGTGAGGGCATCCTCTCCTCTCATACCGCGGAAAAATTGGGATAACTGTGAATGAGCAGGGGAACCAAATCGCACCGATGCCCAATGACCCTGACATTTCTTTTTTATTTTATTTTATTTTTCGCTCGATAAAATCAAAGTAGTGGGAATACTTCCTCTCAGAGAAATTAAACTTTTCTGCCCTTTCTCGTCTCAACTGGGTCAGAGAGGACGGCAACTAATTCGGAAGGAAATTCATCTGAAAATAGTCTCAACTTGGATCTGGTGATTTATGTTTTTTATTGGCAACTATTAGTCATTACTGGGAAAAGTAAAAAATATGCAATGTGTTACTGAATAACACCTTACCAGCAACCACGCCTAGCTGTGTTACTGAGGTCCTGATGCGAGCCCGGTGGGGAGAAAACTCTGCAGGGAATGTTTTACCGACAGATATATATATATATATATGGATTAAATGTAATCCTTGACGTGTTTTCCTGCTTGGCACGTACCTTTTAATTCTTACACTTCCCATTGTAATCCCCCCCCCGCCCCTTTTTTTAAACTACAGGCTTCTAATTACCTGTAATTACCTCTAATTGGAAAAATAAGCATTCGGTGCCTAGATAGATGAAGCTGGGTGAAAAGCAATTACGCTTAATCACGATATTCCGAGCGTAATTGCGTGTCGTAACTATAGTTAACCTATCTCTCCGCCGCCTCGGCTGCACCTATGCACCTCGTCGTCACAGACAGTGATTGACGCCGCCAGACTCCAACCAGCTGGCAGGACGCAGCGGGGAGGCAGACCCGGAGGTTGCAGCTTCACGCGGGCTTAAAGCCCCAGGAAACATGGCTTTGAAATAGTAAAAATGAATATATGATGTCAAAGTTTAGTGTCTAATTAAGCATCCACAAAAATCGGAGTGAAAATAAACGTTCAGAAATATTAGAAAACCTTGTTCAAAAACATCATTTAGCTGTTTAGACCATTTCTCAGGACTGTGTAGGCGTGTCAGATCAGGATTTGATTGACATCCTGACATGATTGATAGCTCCGCCCATGTCAAACTGTCAAGCTGTTGCACCTGTTGGGGGAGGGACAACTGACGTGCATTTTTTAATGATTGGATGAATGAATTCTCTGCGTCATAAATCTCAGAAAATACCACGCCCACTTCAACCCCACTGTTCTGAACCCCCCACTCATTTGAACTAGGTTTTCTAATATTTCTGAATGTTTATTTTCACTCAGATTTTTGTGGATGCTTAATTAGACACTAAACTTTGATATCATATATTCATTTTTACTATTTCAAGCCAAGTTTCCTGGGGCTTTAAGGGAAGTGTGGAAGAAAACACCATGCACCTATGTTGCTTTATAAAGCTTCCTTCATCCTTCATCAGTAGTTTCTGGACCCCTTTTTACCATCACAACAGTCTACTCCTGGTTCTTCCTGGTCCTCATCAGATACCTGGGTATCCTCCAGCTGGCTGGTCCGTGCGCTCAGAAGTGTGAGAGTGACAGTCCATGAGGTCGTGAGGGGTTAAGTTACATAAAGGTTGTGCAGACTTCACAGACTGTTGAAGACTTGCACGACACTTTGCTGCGTCTGTATCTGCTTTTTCTTTTTTTTTTACATTAAAGACACTTGATGCAAGAGAAACTTGTCTGAGAGGAGAAGTTTAACAGTCTTTCTTTCTTTTCTTTTTTGAAAGATTTACGCCCGTCTCGTACGATTCCGCACGCGCAAGGGTATAAGCACTCGAGCGTAGCGCATAATTACGCTATTTGGGTCATGATGTACAGCGTGTGTCTGCTTCGTCTTCCCTCCCCAGGTGTGCCTTTGAAACAGGATGAGGAACAGACAAATTAAGCTGTGTGGAGAGCACGCCACCCCGCCGCGTCCCACATGGGCTTGATGTTTGGCCTGCTTTTAAGTTCTCAATCACACAATTTACCTCGATTTACCACCTAGGGTGACTAGCCTTCCCTTTTCATCCTGAAGATTTATCACCGCGCCGCCGTACAAGGTGTCTTTCACTGCGACAAAAAAAACACATACTCACACGCAGAGGGAGACACGCACCTTCCAGACACATGTGGCAGCTAGTTTGATGGGTGCAGTGTTTTAGAGCTGTGTGTGTGTGTGTGTGTGTGTGTGTGTGTGTGTGTGTGTGTGTGTGTGTAGGGGGGGGACTTAAAAAGGGATAGGAGAGAGAGGAGTTCAAGAAAAGAACAAAGAAGAGAAAGCAGAGAGAGAGAAGGAGTAAAGGGGGAGGGAGAGAGGGAGGGGGGGGCGTTAAGTAGAAGAAAAAACGAGAGAAAGTAAAGAGGGAAGAAAGAGTAAGACAGAGAGAGAGAGAGAGAGAGAGAGAGAGAGAGAGTCAAAGCATCCCTTTCAGTGGTTTTCCCTGGCCCATCAAAGGAAGCCAATTTCTCCAGAGGAAAGTGGAAGGGGATGGAATACCAATACAGCGCGCGCGCACACACACACACACACACACACACACACACACACACACACATCACCCGAACCACCTCCTAAGAAAGACAGAGAGACACACACAAAGAAAGAGACAGGTAGAGAGAGAGAGAGAGAGAGAAATGACGAGGGGACGTGACAAGCACCTCTTTCAGAAAATGGGGGGGGAAAGGCTCGCCTACCCAGGAGGGGAACGAGGAGAGAGCGGAGAGAGAGGCACCGTGTTTGAATTTACTATGTAGAGGAAGAAGGTCAAAGGATACACAGGCGTTGGTGTTTTATGAGTTCGGAGACATCACACACACACACACACACACACACACACACACACACACACACACACACACACACACACACTTACTCCATTCCTTTTTCTCTCCCCTTTAATGTCTTTCTCTCGTTTCTAAATTAGCCTCTGCGAGACAAGCAATGGAGTAAATGATACTCTTACTCGTACATGACACAATACACATCTACAAATTGGCTCTCAGAGCTCCGTCGTGTCCGTCTGTCTTACGGCGGTTGCTTAATTGCTGCGGCGTGACTTTTTTTTTTTTTTTCTTTCACGCGTGGGCGTTGAGATGAAGTGCCTCGTCTCGAAAGAAAACATCAGCGCCGAGTGCCTACGGTGTCACACGACTGCCCTGAAGAGCCAGAGATAGGTGCCTGTGTCTGTAAGTGTGTGTGTGTGTGTGTGAGGAGAGAGAGAGAGAGAGAGAGAGAGAGAGACTGCTGGGCTGTACTGCATGTGGCCAGGCTCCCCTGGGCAGCTTGGCTACCATGTGATGGAGACGATAGCTATTTTCAGAGCAGGAAGTTTAACCTACTTATCGTCTCTCACTGACACTCCTCCTCCCTGCCATCTTCCCCTCTCTCTCTCTCTCTCTCTCTCTCTCTCTGCCACTATTTGTCGCCCCCGTCCCTCTCCAGCTCTTCTTTCCCCCCCCTCCTCTCCTCTTTCTCTCCACGCCCCATCTCCACCCCCGTGCTTCAGCTTCCACCCCGCGTTGCTTTGCTGCCGTCCCATCCCGTTCTTGCGGGTAAATACTACCTGCCATATTCTTCAAGTAAATCAATCCGGCAGTCCCTTGAGAGTTCACCTCGTCAGGCTCGGAGTTCAATAGCTGCAGGACAAAAAGGACCCACCGGCCCGCCGCCGGTGAGTGACAACCTCGAGGGCTCGATTAGCGGCTCACGATGCAGCGCCTTCGCATATCGAGGGCTCACCCTTATCCTCAAGCATCTCCCTGCCACGAGGCGATGCGCGGACGTTGCGCCTGGCGTCGAAGTAAAACGTGTTGCCGGAGCGGAGGCTACAAAGTAAAAGCCCCCCCCGATCCAACAACGCAAAAGTAACTCCTGTAAACTTCTACCCTTCTACCCATCTTGGCCCAATCCAAGGCAAACCGAAACCAGGCCTTGTTGATTCAAAGGCAGTGTCAAGGCCAGAGGGGGGGGGGGGGGGGGGGGGGCGGGGGAGGAGAGGCCCAGGTCAAGACCCAGACTCAAACAAATGATGTTTTATTGAGGATCCGTACCAAAATAAAAGGCAAACCTTTCTAACTGAGCCGTATTTTCCAGCAGAGCGTAACAGCTCCACGCCACAGCTCTGCTTCACCTTCTACTAGACACCGACTAGACAAAAACGTGTTAATAAGGACGCTTTAACTGGATCACAAACCCCTCTACAACCCGCACAGCATTCCTTACTCAAGTTGTACTTACAATAGAACGAGCAACTTCAATTGGTGCAACAAGGGATTTGAAGGCGATTCCCCATGCAGTCCCTGACAGTGCAGTGCCTAACTTTTAGCAACAATCTCATACTGCACTAGGGGTGGTGGCGATTATCGTGTTTATAATCGTAATCGCGATTAAATTATGGAATTGTGGCAAATTTTCAAAATCGTTCATTTCGATTGTTATTTAGGCGACAAGAACGAGGAACGTCTAGAAGCGCCAGTTAGCAAAGCAACCAGTGTGTGTGTGTGTGTGTGTGCGTGCGCATCAGACGTAACATCACTTTCCCGTGAATGAACGGGCCAAATACTTTCCCCAATGCTGCGTTCATGAACTGTCCCCTTCAAAAATACTACGTGGTATTCAGTCACGTCCCTCCGCCCCGTCCAGTAACGTTGTGTTCAGACAGGTTTGGACCGGTCGTTTTTTGCGAGCCGCGAGCGAATGTGTCAAGCCGGGCAGGAAGTCAGACACAAAATAAAACAAAATAAATAAAATAATCGTTCATTAATCGTAATCGAGGTAAAAGTTTGAAATAATCACGATATTGATTTTTAGGTGGCACGGTGGCGCAGTGCTTGCACTGCTGCCTCACAGCAAGAAGGTCGTGGGTTCGATTCCCGCCTGGGGCGCTGGTGAGTCTGGGGTGCCCAGGTGGGTTATCTCCCGGGCCTTTCTGTGTGGAGTTTGCATGTTCTGCAAACATGCAATATCCAGTCGACTGTCCCTGACGAAGACAGCGGCAAACACCTGGAGTTGGTCCCCTCTGCTCCCTGGCCGGCTTGGAGGAAGATCGGTGGGGATGGGATAAGGCAGCAGACCGTTTCATTCGACTTGGACACTTAAAAAAATGTGTGTGTTGTGCGGCCACTTCCCCCTGCATGTGTGTTCAATGTCGCAATTAAAAGTCGTTCTGACTTTCTTTCTTTTCTAGTCATATTGCCCACCCCTATACTGCACATTTCACATTTTTGTACATTTAATCTTTTTGCACCCTGGACCTAACCTCGTGGCCTTGCTCCTCCCGGGATAAGCCTTGTTTTTTCCTTAAATATCGTCTTGCAAGTCAAAATGTGAACTGAGGTCTCATCTCGCGGTGCCTCCATCCTCCCTCGTTGACTCTCTCAATTGAGTCTGGTATCGTTTTCAACCCGATTGGGAAAGTCGACCTCCTGTGAGCGCTAATGAGAGCGGGGGGACTGAATGGATCTCAAGTCGATCCAACCGTGCGTCAAGCGCGGTTAGCCTGGCAGGTACAAATAGCTGTGAGAAGCCCTGTTCTTTTGAGAAAATTGCTTTGATATGGAGATATGGAAACACAGGAACCTCTCGCCAGTGTGTGTGTGTGTGTGTGTGTGTGTGTGTGTGTCTGACTGGAGCAAGGTCTCAAGTGCTACGCGGACCATTGACCTTTTAGCTCGCATTTCTGGTTACCTGCTGAGGCAAGCACTTTCTCCTGGCTGCCCCTATTGCGATGCAAAATAGAGGAAACCGATTTGAAGTTTGAAGTGAGGCACTTGAAAACTGAAAAAAAAAGAAAAAAAAAAAGGTTTCAACTTTAGATAATGCGCTGAAATAAGTGTAACCTTTTCCATTTCGACGCTTCGGTGCCGACAGAGACGGAGCTAAGAGGTATCACTCACGACGGTAACTTGCGGCCCGAAATGTTAAACTGACTTTTATAAAGCCAATATCTCCTTCAACTCCAAATCCCATGATCCCTATGAGCGCGGCAGAGGCAATGAGTCTCCACACATATCCGTAGGGTTTGTATTCCCGCCGCAGTCATCACGGGGAATTAAGTGGCTCGGTGATATGGCTTTCGTGACCTCACTCAATCAACTCCTCTTTCTCTTTGTCTCTCTCTCTCTCTCTCTCTCCCTCATCTCTTTCTCTCCAAGTAACAACTTGGGTCTGACACGAAAGGTCTCTCTCCAGACGCACACATGCTTGTACACGACACACACACACACACACACACACACACACACACAGAGAAAGACAGTCACACACACACATGCACAGAGTTCTCCCAGGCTATAGAAAGTAAACAGGATTATCTGGCTATCCCCCCCGCTCCACTGTAAACGGCCTGTAATGGCAGCAGTGCTTCTAAATCCCTCCATCTCTTTCTCTCTCCCTCCCTCCCTCCCTCCCTCCCTTTTCTATTAAACATGGAGGTTAATCCTCAACCCCCCTTGTCCCTTGCGCCGTGGCCCAGGATAAGCTGTCAGAGCTGGGCTGCTGATACTCAGCACTGCTCCAACAGCCACACACACACACACACACACACACACACCCTGGACACAGCATGTGTGTGTGTGTGTGTGTTTGTGAGTGTGTGAATATATTTCTGTGTCCGTGGTTGTTTGCGTTTGCATGTGTGGCTGCGATTGGGGGTTTTATATGTGTCGGCAATTCAATTCGATCTGTCTCCCTCCCTCTTCTGTTATGGAATCCAATCTCCGCCGGGATAACAGCTAACTCTGGAGGACCCTAAAGCAACGGAAAGTGCACTCAGCACCGGTCACAACAGCTCCTGACTGAGAGCCATTGACACAAATACACTGACCCATACCCCCCCCCCCCCGCCCTCAATAACAGGCCTAATGGTATAATAGGGGTGATGATGAATCACTGATGAGTAACACACTCTTTACAGATGTCACAAATGTCACAAAAGTCAATGTGTTTTCCCTTCCACTCACCCGCCAGCCGACCCGTTCGCAGTGGAAAGGGAAAAGTCAATATTACCGAGTTAGAAAAGGACACTGGGAGCCGAAATTGCGGAGTGACCTGTTTTTTATAGGTCGCAGCCATCATGTGTTTTTTTTTCTCCCCCCCCACATAATGGGAATTACTTTTTCCCAGAGTCTCCTGAAGAGGTTCCAGACCTCTGAGGGAGGAAAAAAAAAGAGTAACGAGAGCTTCGGGGGGCGAAAATAATAGAACAAGCTGGGTTATTCACCGGAAGTTCATCGCTTTGTTTTGACCCGTACACCCAATAAAGAAAAGGGGATGGAATATCCACGGGATAAGGACATGGAAGTAAAGAGAAAAAAAATGTATTATAATAAGATGGTATCGGGATCCCTTTAACTCTCCTGAACCTTTCAATTCAACTGTAAATCCCTGCTGTGCGACCTCGCTGACATCCCCAGATAATCTCCTCTCCCTTCAAAATGGGCCTAAAGATATGGGATGCTTCAAGAATTTCTAGGACAGAGAAAAAGAGGAGATAGGGAGAAAGAGAGAGAGGAGAGAGAGAGAGAGAGGGGGGGGGGGGTTACACCAGTTTGTTACTGGCTTTTATAATGTGTTGCTCCACTAATGGTTTATATATCCTTGGGTTTCTATTTTAGTTTTATTGTGTGCAAAAGTATTTTATTGTATTCATTTCCCCTTGACTGAGCAAGGGGTTGTCCTGTTGAGAATCACTAGAGTCTCCAGTGCACTTCACTTGCACCCACAGGAAAGCCAGAGAGAAGAGCCGCACATAAAATGGCTCGGGAATTGAACCCGGGTCCTTCAACGCTAACCGCTGAGCCAGCGTGCCACACCTACCGTACGCGAGGTGGTGATACTCCACATATGAAGTCGACTGTAGGAGAGGACGGTAGATTCCGCCGTGAGAAAGCAAAGGATGGAATGAAACGCGCAGGCACTTACAAAAAGGATGGATGTGCACGTTGGCACATGTACAGTGCTATCTTTGTGGTGCTCTGCGCTCGTTGATAGTCCTACTTGGGGCGGACACCATCAACCCCCCCCCCCCCACACACACACACACCTCCTCATCCCCTTCAGCTCTCCCTGCCAGCTGAGACCCAACTGTGTTTTTTTCTGATTGGTTGAACTTTTCCTCCCAGAATCCTCCGATTCCTGGCAACCCGCTTCCCATCTCCATGGCACCGGAGCGCCGACTGCTTTTGCCGCCCCCCTTTTTCCTGAACCATATAGCCATTAAGGGAAAAATTGCAAAGAGAAAAATCCCCCATGATTTGGAGTACGTGAATGCAATGTTCAAGCAGACATGCAGGACTTGGATGTTTGAGTAAGCATAGAGACTAATCAGTAAGTAAAAAAGGTTTCGTGGCTACAGCAGTGAGACACCGAGTGACAGAAACAGCTGGAAGTGTTAACAAGGTGAAAAGGAGAGAAAAGTGACAAGAGGGGCAGGAGGAAAATTGATGGCATATAGGAAGCGACAAGGAAGCTGGAGTAAATGGAAAACTAGAGAGAGGGTTAAGTTGGGAGAAGAAGAAAGCGGCGCAAAGAGAGTGGGCGCCAAATAATGAACTGGGCTAGCTAGGTGTGTGTATGGGAGGGGGGGGGGGGGGTGAAAAAGATGTGAGAGCGATTGACTGGGGAGAACGAGGACATGAGAGAGTCCTGCCCGTTCTTTGGATGTCCATTAACGGAGTACGGGTGAATGGGTGAGTACAACAATCAGGACGAGCATTACCCCCAGAACAGCTAAAAGCCTTACTTTAATCATGTCACACACACACACACACGCACACACACACACACACACACACACACACACTACGAGCCACGTGAGCTATTTATAGATAGATGCGCAGGTCACACACTGAAGGCAAAAAACATGCACAGACAAAAATGTCTTTCTTTCTCTTGACTATCTCTCTCTCTCTCTCTCTCTCTCTCTCTCTCTCTCTCTCGACCTCCGTGACCTGCGCCCAAAAAACAGTACAGCAGGTCACACACACACACACACTGAGTGATGAAAACCCGCATCTTACAAGGTACCACTGCATTTAACATCGACAACACGCACTGGCCTATCTGCACCGATTTCATTGCCGTCAATGCAAAAAGGGGGAGATTGTGAAAAAGCAAAGACGTCCCACACTCAAGCATCATCCATCCAAAAGGGACAAATGCACAGATAGAGAACACAGCGGTGTGGAGATAAAACCTCAACCGGCTCTTATATGTGTCAGTAAAAATCCATCGGATACTCACCGACCTGACCCGCCGTGGCAGTTAACTTCTAAGCCCAGCCCCGTCCCCTCCACCCCTCCACCCCTCCACCCCCCCCACCCCACAAGTCCCATGGCGTTGACTCACCGGGTCTTTAGCTTGCTGCGCTAGCACGGCGTAGGTGGATATCCTGCTGCACAGGCATTTGGTGTGGACGGCGGTTGACGCGAGCGTTTGGCAGCCTTCTGTGCCCCAGTTTTCGGCGCCAGCTTCCCTGGAGATGGGGAGGGGGGAGACGGGGGGGGGGGGGGAGGAGGAGGGAGGAGGGACAGGGGGACACAAACAGTGAACGTGAGACAAACGCACACAGATGAACAGTCACACGGATATACATGCCCATAGGCAGTTCCAACTCTGGGGGGGGAAGAAGAGGTGGAGGGGGGTTGGAGAGATTCAGAAGTGTCCCATTCACTCCACGGGGCTGTGATGTCCCCGCACACACACACACACACACACACACACACACACACACATTGACAGGCCCTTTTTATTCTGCTGGCACGAGAAGCCAGCGCCAGCCCACTTGGTAGCCCCCCGTGAGTCCTCTCCCATTCTTTCGACCCCCCACTAAACACTCGCTTTCTTTTCCTTTTCCCCGTCTTTCTTTTTCCTCTCTTCTTTCTTTCTCCGGTGACCTTTTTACTTGTAAGAAGACCTTCCGGAGTTTGGCCTCGGGAAAAGATGATAAGTGTTGCACCGGCTTACTGTTCACAATACCCGGTCTGGCGTAAATGGTGGATGGAGGTTATTCATCACTATTCATCACATTCATCAAACCCAATAACGTCACTGGGAAAGAGAGCGACCCAGAACGTGATACAATGGAACCTTATGCACTTTTACTGCCCTACATTTTTTCCTCGTCTTACCTTTGTTTGCCCCTTCCCTTCCATCTCTCTCTAACGTCCTTAATGGAAGGTTGAGTGCGGAGGTCAATCAATAGGACTGCAGTGAGACTAATTACCCTGCCAGCTCACGCGACGCATTAACCTCGTCTTTAACCCCCGGAGGCACTTCTATACTGGCCGCCGGGGAACGGCAGGAAACTCACGGGGGACATACGAAGAGATGTGGCGATGGGGGTCAAGAAGGTCAAGCGTCACGGCTGATGGAGGAAAGAGGTGGCGGGAATGACAGGGTTTCATTTCATCCACACGTCCACCGTTTGGAAACATGAAAACAACTTAAAAGAGAATAAAAAATAAAAATAAATGGAAGTAAAAAGGCGTTTTTTGTCTGTCTGTTTCGTTCTATCCTCCATAAAGATTTGCATCACAGCCGAGAAGATGAAATGTACAGTATAATCGCAGTACAGGCAACGCAGAGTGCACTGTTCTTTCAGCTAATGCTTTAGTGGAGAACTTAATTACATCCTCTCAAGCTAACAGCGACAAGTACCCTCAACGAAACACAGAAAAAAGGAAATTTAATAAAGTGTAGACTCACTAAGGACTTCGCTATATTGGGATTTGCGTAGGATTTGCTATCTTCAAATCGCTCAATGCGGTGGAATATGCGGGCTTCTGCTGAGCACTTGTTTGCATCTCGAGGGACGGCTTCGGCGGCAGCTCCTCTCCGTGAAAAAGTTGACTCAATTTTGTCGAAGTTCTCGCCCCTTATGCGACCGCTCGCAGGTGTAAGAGACCCCCGAAGGGAAGCTTTGATAGGAGGGATGTTGCGGTATACGCTGGGGGAGGAAAAGAGTAGGAACCAGAGGCCCGTGGTATATCGCGGCAGACAGAAAGGAGCTTCAGAGAGAAGCTCCAGCTGCTGTGACTGGAATACCCAGACGCTCGCTAGATTATGGTCTGGACGAGCCCATCGGTGCTCCCGGATACTAAAGCCTTTCCGCTGGGATTGAGATACACGTGCTCATGCACACAGGAACGGAAAAAGACCGACTGTTTCGAGTTGTGCGAGTCAGGAGCGGTCGCCATTACTACACGACCGTACCGTGTGCAACAGCTGCCCCAGCATCACCCACCAGTGGAAACACACACAACCAGAGCACAGCATAATATGTTTTTTTTCCATTCTCCTTCTGTCATTGTGAATGAATGCCACGCGCAAAGACGCAAACACACGCATTACACACACACACACACCCCGCAAACACACCCACTCGACTCATCATGTCAGTCTATAATGTCAGTAATGAGACGTGAGCACAATACCCCGATGATCATCATCTCCCGCACGGTGGCACTTCAGAGACTGAAGATCTGGAAAAAACGAGTCACGACGAGGAAGCCTCCTCTATAGAGCCAGCTTGACAGGTAGCAGCATGGTGTGTGTGTGTGTGTGTGTGTGTGTGTGTGTACCTTATACCAGGACCAAATGACTTAAATAAAACACGAGGGAAAAAAAATCTTCCAAAAGGTGGAAATATTGTCTGGCGTCATAGTTGAAATCATCATTTGTGTGTGTGTGTGTGTGTGTGTGTGTGTGAGGGAGATAATTAGTGTTTCTTTCATGCATCTTTGTGTTGGAACAGCATTACAAAAAACATCTCGTACTGATCCATGACCTGGAACGCTTACTCACAAAAACATGTACAGTGTGTTCATTCAGAACAGAAGCCGTCCCATATGAGACGCCAGGTTGAGTATTTACAAATGGCTTCACTCACACAAGACGCAGCCATATGGACTCCGACTGCACATGCATTAGTGACAGTGCGTAATAAGGACAGATGGAGGGAAGCGCTCCTTTGCTGATTTATGCATGTTGACCAACTTATGGCATTAAAGATGCACGTATGTGTGTGTGTGTGTGTGTGAGAACTCAGTGACGCTTTTGACACTCTGACTCTGAAGACTAACATGCAACTCATACAGAGTAACACACACTAAACACACTAAATATTCTAGGCCAGCCTGGCAGCGCTGTGATAGCTGGACTGCTGAGAAACGGTCTGATAGTACACAGCGGGGGGAAGGCTGCGAAGAGTACGCCAACACACACACACACACACACACACACACGCTCTCTGTGACCCCGTTGTTGTAGCGGCTGACGTTAAGCTTAATTGACCGCTGACCCTCATCTATTTTTCGCTGGCATGTGACTGTTGGCATCAATGCCTTTTAGCCAAAAGCCAACTTTGACTTTCAGTCAGTTTTTATTTCACCCGTTCAAAGTTGGAACTAATCTCTGCCGCTGCAGGTCCGCAGAGACTCCCCGATGAAGGCCCCTCTGGGCTTAGCGGGCGAGTAAAGATTAAAAGGACACGGCTTTTGTTTTACTTTTGTTGTAGCTGATGAATGAGCTAGGAGCTTGCCCGGCGCCCCTCTTATCATGGCGCGCAGGTTCCCGACGTACAAGCCTGTGTACACATCAGCAGAGCCGCTTTACAGACCCAGCATCCCAAATGTATTGCGCGAGCATATGAACCTGGTATTATCCAGACCAAAAAAATGCTAAGATGAGCAAATACAAAACAACAAACAACAACAGCCAGTTAGCTAGCATCGGGATGATCAACACATCTGTCGTTTGGTCTCGACTTTGGAAAAGCTTCAAGTTTTTATTAAGAGTGGGCTTCGTTTCCCTTCAGCGCACGTCATATATCACACCGTTCATTCTGATCAGCCTGAGCCAAGAACTAATGCACATACTCACGGATACTGTTGGTTTCCACATCGCTGAAACATGAGCTAGAGCGTTTACAAACAGTGACCATTACAGTAACATGCTAAAATGTTTCCTAGGTGATCCGGGTGACACCTGCCATAATTGCTAATAGAATAAGGTTGACGAAAATGGGAAAACCACTTCCTTGCACAACAGCCTAATACGACCTCTTAGCTCTCGCCGAGATTAAACTGACATTGACTCTTGACTGAAAGCGCAGTACTATGTAAGCCAATTGCTCCCCATTAAGAAACAAAAAGGGGGTTCGTACGTGCTTCGCGTTCTTAAAACGAAAGTGCTGGAAGGAGGGATTTTCAGGTGAATGGAAGTAAAGCGGCTGGAAATAGGTCCCCTCCCTCCCTCCCTCCCCCCCCAGTACACACAGACAAATGAATAGTGATGTGTGGGCCCCGTTCCTTTCATCCAAAGCAAGAATTGACCTTGGGCAGGCAAAGAGGACGCAATGTAGGGTAACAAGGAATAAAGAGGAGAGAGAAAATTGTAGATTATAAATTATGACATAGAAATATTTTTTTAGGAAATTGGTCGGCTAAATTAGATATCAGAATTTGCTGCTTTTATTCTTTTCGTGGTAGCCAGGCAACAAGTAATAACCATGTCATTTGGTGGCTGACTTTTTTTCCGGCAAAGTTTCAACATCACTCAATCAGCTACGATAAAAATGTGTCCGGTGAGCCGAGAGCCAAACTCACGTCCTCACATCATACATGGGAAATGAACTTCTTCATTCCCGAGAAATGAAGATGTCAACACACCTGAGATATTATGTTATAAGGTGGTTTGTCAATTGGTCAATTTTCACTGTACATTACTGTGAAAAATGGGTGTTGAAATTATATTTGAACATTTTCGCTCCCTTCCCGCTGCTCTCTTTCCCATACTCATTGCTTATTTGCTGGCAAACTGTGCTGCCAAATGCGTGCTATATATTTGCCTGAGTATCATCATCACCGGTCAGGCTGATGGGCAGGGAAGGGGGACAAAAAAAACGAGAAAATTGGACACACAAACAGTGAGCTAATGAGTCATAGATGCAAGGAGGTGGGGAGGGAGAGAGCCTAGTGTAGTAGGAAGAGATATCAAGGTTGATGGGAAAAAAAAAGTGGACACAGATTGGGGCCCTATCGCAAAAAAAACAGCATCAAAGACAGGAAACAAAACCATGCATGGGCTAAAAAGGCAGAAAAAAAACACACGTTATATTATTTTTAATATCAAAATAAAATGCGTACGCCGCCACAAACGATTTATGCGAACAAGCTTCATATCGACGCGCGTATCAACTCCCGTAATTAGCTGTTGAAACACCCCGTGTGCCCCTTTCCTCATTCAACTCAACTCATTCGCTCAACTAAATCCCACACGGCCACACAAACCTTTCCCTAATGATCAGGTCGGCCCGCGTGGATTAGGTATGAGTGTTACACGAGGCATTTATTTGGCATTATGAACAAGAGAGAAATGTTAAGAAGTCACGGCGACAGTAATATCGCACACATCGCCCCCATCAAGTCACAGCACATCAGAGCGTATAGAAAATAAAAAAAATCTGCCATCGCCTCCCAAACGGCGCCAACACAGTCATTATGTGTCATTACGTGCAAACATAACAGCACGCGGTGACAGGAAGTTCAATACAGACCCGCAATTTTAGGGCATAATTCACTGCGGTGAAGTAGTTTTGTCTCAATTTCTTTATGTGATGTCTCAACCAGCGTGGCAGCACGGCAACGCAGGAGCAATGGGAAAATCATCTCAAATACGTATAACTTAGAAGGTAAACGCGTCAGGAATTAAATAAATTACCCGCTTTTTCAATTTTGGTCTTCCTGGCGTGCTCTGTGCTTTACATTTGGGATTTGAAAGCATAGCACTTTGAAATGGCACACACATTTCAAACTCATAATATCCTTTTTATACAATTCCATGTCGTATGGGCCAGGATATACTTTTATGTTTTTCACTATAGCGTAACTTTGCCATTTTGTGCTGCAGTACATAAAATCTCTGAACTTTAATTGTGAAGGAATAGTGTGTACACATCCTGTTTTGTGCATGTGCATCGTTACATACAAGAGAGGACCCTGAGATGCTGAAGAGCATGGAAAAACGTCAACGTCAATGCATCAACTACAAACAACTAATATAATGTGTATATACTGAACATACTGATATGATGTCACGCCATAACTGTTTCCATTGACTCACTACATTAGCACGTGACTGTGGTGTGACGCCGTATGTCTGGCCAAGATATAAGTCACTGGAGCAAATCTTCACATGACACAAATTGCCTTTAGTCACTCGGCACAGCGCGCCTACCCGTCATATCAACGCGTAGTGCGTGCGCGTGTTTTTGACGTTCAACTCCCACCGACCGGTGTGAAGGCCGGTCTTCACAACCGCAACGACATGCCGCGGATTACCTCGGGCATGTCAGCGATGCGTGCAATGTGCGAATCGATACAGCCTCGTGCTTCTTATCTCTGCTGCAGCGACTCAAATGTGAAATATTCATCGCCGCGGTCAGAGTCCTGTGTGTTACGGAACGATTCGGGCGGGGGGGGGGATTGTATGAATTTCAAAATACCTTTTTTAACCGACTGCGGCTGCATCGACATGAAAAGAAGGAATGAGGAATGAGCTTACCGGAGGAGCCATTCACAGGCCCCGGAGATAGCTTATACCTGTAGGTAGTTTATTACCGCAGGTCTTATTTATCATTCTCTAATACACTTCCTTTTAGCTGGAAGTTTAAAAAGCTCTTTAATGCAGATGCACGTGCGGGCCCTTCCTTAATCCCGCTCGTCTTTCTTGGTACCGGTGTCATGTGGCGTTGTCACACAATCCCCCTCCTGCCAGTTCTCTCTCCCCGTTTCCCCCCGTGTGAGGATGCTTTGTCACTGACCTCCGCTGCCACCCTCTGCTCTCTGGCATCGGCCACGGGCTAATTTATAAGCCTCTTTTCCTGGGATTATCTTTCTTCCTGGTGTGCTAGCTAGCGAGCAGACAGGAAAGCAGAGATACACGGGTTGCCTCCGCAGCCGTAAATGGCCTGAACCGCTCTGGGGTTCGCCTGCGTTCTTGTGTTGCCGTGAACATGCGGGGGTGGGGGGGGGGATGGATTATCAATCTTAATCTGCAAAATAATAGTGGGAATCTTATCCAGTTTTTGCAAGCGCACAGTTTCAGAAGCAGCATCTGGATGTATTTCCAAACATGTTGCCGGGGGCTTAAAGAAGAGTTCAGGCCCGAAGGGGGGCAAGTGAGAATCTCACAGAGCACAAACCCAGTGCCCTCTCAGCCCACTTCCAGGAAGCACGAGTAAAGAGGATAACGCGCGAGTCAACAAGACGAGGGTGAGAGGGACAAACCTTTGCACTTGACAGTAAAGTGACACGAAAGATGTTCCGTCTTTCGCGATGCAAAAATCAGTTAAGGAGGTCCAACTGTTCACTCACCCAGTGGCACTCGAGACTCTGCAGCTCCGGCGAATGAAGAGGCAGCGAATTTCCACAACAATCAGGCAGAGATCGAGTCTTTTTTTCTTTTCGCTACTTTCAAAACGCTAATCCACAAAACAATGCCCATCTCCGTCCAAGACCAGCTTCAACTCTAAAAGCCATCCCTGGCGATATGGTGGGATACAGCGCTCCATTCCATTCCACCCCCGCTGGTCACATGATGACGCAATCAATAATCAAAGTGCATAAGGTAAAAGCGAGACTGACCTCAAAATTTAAAAAAAATAGCCTAGCCGAGTTTATATAACCTCTCGATGCGGTAGAACTTTTCTGCAAGCAGCCCACACGTGTCCGTGAAGTCCAGTAGCAGAAATAAAAAAAATATATACATATATATCTCAAGTCCCACACTCGGTAGCAGGCCGCGCTGTCTTCAGCGAGAACCCGAACGCCACATGCTGCAAAATCTAAACGGCACGTTGACCGGCTCTCCCAGGACTGTCGAGGCAGCTGGGGGAAATGAACTAAAAGAGTCTGCCCACGTCTGCGGCGGCCCTATGGAGGCAGAGTGCGTATAAGCCCCCACTGGCCGGCGACTCCCTTGCGCTGTGCCGGCTTGCTGTTTGACACAGTCCTGATCCCTTCTGCTCTGTCAGATGGAAAAGTGGAGCACGCCCTAACACCACCCCCCCCCCACACACACACCCCACCCCCTCCCTTGTGGCTACACTGTAAGTGCGCTTATGTGTATGATGCTGCGTATCCGTTTGTCTATGGCGACGCGGTGAAGCGGAGTAAAGAAACACAGGTTGGAAATTGAAGTGATGCAAGGCGTATGAGATGGATTTCAGCAGCATTTCTTCACAGTTTTTCAAAACTGCATAATATGTTGGTTTTAACAAGTTGTTTGATCTCAATCAGATTCAAAAGCTTATTTTTCTTTAAACAGGTAAAACAGAAAGATGCCAATAAATTGAGATAATCCTCAGTTGTTCTCAGTTTCCAGTGCAGTTCGACTTGTTTAAGGATTGCCCAGAAACAACTGTCAGTACCTTGAAAAAAGGAAGAATAAACTTGTGTGTGTGATATACTGTTGCAGCTGGTCCCGACTAGTTAACTGCATAGGTTTAAATAATAAAGCATGGGGAATATGTTGTTATCTTCCATAGAGGTATACATTAGGAAGCCTTTTTTTGAGCCTGAAGTATCTGGTCATCACCTGAGGGGATAATACTGTCTACAATGGTGTCATTATATCATTATTATGGTTAGTGAAAATTTGATTGCAGATGAAAACACAGGAAATAACCTGGCAATGGAAATGAAAGGCTAAAAATACCTGTATTATTACCAAGACATTCATTATTTGTATTGTTTGTATGGTTACTTTCAATATTTTCAAATATTGAGTCTTAAATTTGTACTTACCTAAAACAAGTGAAATAATAATAATCATTTTACTTCTGATCTGCCTTATTTCAAGATACTCGTCAAGAGAACAAGTAAGCCGTTTTTTTATTTTAAGATTGAATACATGGCAAAATGACTCGCAGCTGTATTTTTTTGACGATCCCCAAAGAGCACTAAGAGGAGAGTATTAAGGGTTGGATGGTGTATGAAGGGCAGTAAAAACGGAACTGCCCATCTGGGAGAGAGAGAGACGGCACTGTGCTCTTGTACTTGAACTTGTCACGATGCCTTTCTGTAAATAAATGTGATTATCGTTTTGGCCAGATTTCTGTCCGGCTCTACCATTTTTTTGGCAGCGTTGCAGGGAATATGCCTTTGACATTTTACTTCATCTGAGGTTGAGACCTACCAGTGCCAAAGCGGATATCGGTGCCAGATCCATCTGTCCCCGCAGCGAGCCTCGCTCTACCATGTCAGATCGAGGATGTTTGAGCTACTTCTGCTGTACACGAGGCCATTATTACTCTGTGCCAGTGGTGTGTGGCGGGGTGTGAGTGTGTGTAGCCGGGGTGGCGGCCTCGGTCTTTAATCACTGATCCCCGATCAAGCCAGAAGACCACCAGGGATTAGAAATAGGATTAAGTGACCGCCACCGCCCCACGCAGGCTTACTGTCATTCATCTATCCAAAGTGTCTATTCTAGTTATCTGGATCTACCAGGTCGTACTTTCAAGCACACAGAATATAAAGCTAATGCTCAGCTGCCGTTTGATCTTTGCCATTGGGATTATTATGTTGCTTCCGTGCTGGTTAGAAATACAGTGAAATGAATGAATGATGGACAGTGCGATGTTTTTTTTATTTCACGGAAGAGGAAAGTAATTTGCTCTGATGGAAAAAAGGAGCGATTGTAGAAAAAGGGTACATCTGGTTATGCAATCTAATTGAGCTCCAGTAATCTATAATGCACCAGGCAGGAGATAAGAGCTCCACAGCCTGTTACTACTCCACTAGTGGACCTATATACAGAGTATAGGAGTGGAACATTGCATCTCTCTCTCTCTCTGTGTGTGTACGTGTGTGTGTGTGTGTGTGTGTGTGTGTGTGTGTGTGTGTGTGTGTGTGTGTGTGTGTGTCAGTGGGAGTCCATCCAGCTATCCAACGCTGGGGCATCGCGGAGGGTCACGGCAGAGAGATGCCGGAGGCAAGGTCAGAGGACCACTCAGTATACCGACCGGTCCTCTGACCTCGAAATATATGCCGGTCCAGCATCATTTCCCACAGAAGAGAGAGACAGACAGACAGAGAGAGAGAGAGAGAGAAGAGAGAGAGAGAGAGAGAGAGAGAGAGAGAGAGAGAGAGAGTTGTCCCAGATGAATACTGTTTAGAGGCGTAGACTGAAGATAGACAAGATGAATTTCAATTTCTTGTCTAAGTCTAATTTCCAGTCTACATGCCTCTCAACAGTTACCGGCTTTACTTGGAGCGCTGCAGTGTACTCTACCAAACATGATCAGAAGACGCAAAGGTTGACACTTAACAGCCGCCGTCGCCTTCCAGTATAGAGCTCCCACTTTTCGAATCTCCCCCCCGTAAAAACTTTTATGAGCGCTAAACTTAACGGCGTCTATTTGAGCCAGTGAGGCAAATGAGAGTAGGTTGAGGAGACAGTCGCACGGACGGGGGGGGAGGAGGAGGGGAGAGACAGTGAGGAATGGCGAATGTACCGATTTGGGTGGGCAGATGGTGCCGACATATGGGCTTGTTAGGGGCAAAATAAATAAATAAACACTCACGCATAAACACTGAGATGAACTGTGAGTGCCACAAACTGTCGGCCAATTTGGCCAGCTGAGAGACCTCGGATGGGAACGCGCTACCACCGATTTCAAAAAACGTGTAGGAGGTTTGACAGTGAGCTTTAAAAATCGAAGTGCAATCCCTAATGCCCAAGTAAGTGTACTTTACCCGAGTGTGCACATACACATGCTAGAAAGTTTGTGAACCTCTTAAAACTACCTAATCCTTATTAACTCCAATAAATGATCTTTATATTCACCAATTTCATATGTTTTATAGAGGGAATTGTGCATGTAGTAAAATGAAAATAGTGTGCAAAAGGTGCAAATATAAGTGAACCTCTTCCTTCATAAATCAAAGTAGGCAAGTAGAATCAAGAGGGCATGAACTCTGAGGGGAAACCAGAGAAGAACGTCAGGCCATCAGTCTGAGAGATGAAGCTGAGCTCAAAGTGGCTGTTCAACAAGACGATGATCCTGAGCGTTCAAGCAAATCTACCAAAGAACGAGTCAGGAAGAAGTTTAGTGTTTTTGGATCGGACAAGTCAAAGTCCTGACCGAAATCCAACTGAGATGCTGAAGCGTCTTGTTCATGTGAGACCTCAAACCTCACTGAGTTGAGTTCTGTAAGGAGGAGTGGGAGGAAATCCCTCCAGGAAGATGAAGAAGAGGCTGACCAGTGGCTGTAGGAGACGTTTACTCCAAGTCATCGCTGCTAAAGGAAGTTGATTGATTATTGGAGTTCATATCCTTTTTTAAGTTTTTGTTAAATAAAATTGCTAAATAAACAATGAAAGTATATCAGATTTATTCGTGCATGTTCTTTAGGTTAAGGATTTCTTTTAAGGTTATTCTTCTATAACATATGAAATAATGACCACCCCACTGTAGGGTTCACAAACGTCCAAGCATGACTGTACAGCACTGCCAGTCAGAGTGCATGCATTTCAATATGTGTGTGTGTGTGTGTGTGTGCATCCGATATATATATTCCCCGCATGAATACTGCGCCAAGTGACTTTTCCATCACTGAGTCGAGTTGATGCTCCCCCTGCTTTCCGTCTCTCCTCCGCGCTGGGCTGTGTTTGCCCTCCCCCACGCTTCCGCTATCTATACATTCTCCACCTCTTGTCTGCCTCCCCGCTCAACCTCAAAGCCCCCGCCGCTCAGTCAGACAGACAGCCGGGGTTGAGAGAGGTGATATCCTCCAGCAAACAAATGGCTGCTTTGTACAACGTGTTCTTTCCCCCCACGTATCAACCCTCGGCTCCGGTCGATCCGCCGCTTTGCACAGACAGCCGAGCTGAAGGGAGCACGGGGGAAAATGCCAAACCGCCGTGCGCTCGGCTCATGCGCGCTTCACATGCAAAATTCTTAGCATTTGTTTTAATTGCATCTTCTGACTGGGATTCGCAGCCTCAGAGGACTTCAGATAGCGTTGAATAAGCTGTCAATCACAGAAATGGAGTAAATTGACTTTAAAATGTCTCTACTTTCCTGCAGCCTATTTGACCCATGTCTTGGTCAGGTCTGGCATGTGTGTGTGTGTGTGTGTGTGTGTGTGTCTGCAAAGTTGGCTGTTGCTGTGACAACTTACTTTCTCCCTGGCAAGCGCATTTGGATGTTTTCCACATTCTTCCTGGTTTGAGTTGCGTTCGGTTGATAGACATCACCCCCGCCGTCTCACCCCTCCACTCTATATTCCGCTTGGCTCTCTGCCCTCATAACGTCGGGGGAATTTAATTTGATTGCAGTAGTAATCTGCCGGCTAGTTAATTGACTTCGCCGAGCTTTTCCCTCTTCTTGATGCGGAGGGGGTTAGTTTGATAAGTTTACAATCTCTTATTCTCTCTGGCCGCGGGAGAGTACACCTCGAAATTGAACTGGATGAACTGTGAAAGCGGCAGAGACAACCTGCACTTTTCTGTCCATCCGTCTTCATGATCCCGGTGACAGGGAGGCCCCCGGCGGGTTAGAGTGACGGAAAGATCGCAGGTCGAATCCCCGCGACGGTCATCCGTCTACCCTGTCAGAGCGTCATTGAGCAAGACGGCGAAAAGCCTACCCGCTCACTCTGGATGAGAACGTCACCTAAACTACCTACACGGTGCAAATCATCTGTTGAACTATAACCGTCATGGGTAGAAGATATGAGGCGCTGGGCGAAGAGCTGGCTTAACGGTTCTGAACTTTGACCTAACTCTGCTATTGATGAAAAGCGCGATCACTATGTGGGTTAATGGCAATAACGGACAAAATCAATTGTGCCGCTTTACACTATGTAGCTCACTAGAGTCATGAGTCAATGAGTCAGTGGCCTACATAGACAAATGAGAAAAAGCCCATTGGGTAGAACTAGCAAAAAGTGATTAACAGTCTATTCAGTTAGATGGCCGAGTTAAATCAAAATGCAACACAGGGGTTTGGCGAATTGAACCTGCAGAGCGGTGCCATTGTGCAGAAGTGAGCTCGGTAAAAAAAACAGAGGACGACAAACAAAAGAAAAAACCTGCTCCGCTGCGGAAAAGGGTTCGGAGTGACGTTCCTTTTTGAACGCTTAAGAAAAACAGAATGGTGTTTGTTCTCACTGACTGATTTAATTAACGCAGAGACAGGGAACTTCATTAGTCTGTTTTCAGTTCATTAATGAAATGAAGGGAGGAGCACGAGCACACACACAGCACAGAGCACACACACACACACAGAACACACACACCACACATGCACAGAGAATCAGAATCATTTAAAGTGACTTACGGGTTGCCATAGTCCCAGACTGCGCACTGAGGATCCGATGTACCCTGCGAGATAAAGGGGGGGGGGGGGGGGGAAGAGGGGGAAAGAGAAGATAAACTGTTATTGCCAATCGAGAGGATGAGTGGGAGAGGGAGACGGAGAAGACAGAATAGCTCATTGCCAGAGGAGAAAGAGTGATGCTGCATGGGCAATGGAGAGAGGTAAACAGACAATGAAAGAGAAAGATTGAGACAGAGGGCGGGGAGGGAGGGAGGGAGAGAGGGAGGGAGGGAGGGATGGAGAAAGAGTCATTGCCGGAGGACAGAGGAGCAAATAGCTACTGCTGGAGGAGAAAGAGAGGAGGTGTGTGAGCAACGGGATGAGAGACGGAGAGACAAGGAAGGAAAAAAAAAGCCATTTCATGCACAATAATACACAGCGGAGTCGGAGTCGTAAACATCCCCGTATGAACTCCGGGGGCGCCGGTTTTGGGAAGAGAAAAAAAAAAAACATCAGACAAACCCTCACTGAGGTCTAGATGCCGTGTCGATTTGCTATCGGCTCACTCTTAATCCATCGACTCGCTGGAGCCAACAGCCAATCAATCCTTAGGTGGGGGGGGGAGGGGTTGGGGGGCGGGGGTTGACCTGCAGGTGATTCGTCTGGCGATCAGAGCTCAGTCACGCGGGAAGACTCGCTATATACGACTCAATCAGTGAATCAATCAGATGGATCCATATCTCTAATTGACTCGTCTGGACTCGTTCTACTGGTGATCATCAGTGACCAGTGCATTGATCAACGCTTCACTTTTCATCTGCGGCCTTTTTTTTCCACCTGTACCGCCTCATTTGAAAATAATTGGATTGTCATTGATTTGAGCTAACCTCTGTGAGTTTCTGGAGCGGATCGAAGGTATTTATTCATCCATCAGAAGCATTAAAACTCTCCCAATTGCTGCATTATTAGCCGACACAATGAGGATCTCCAGTCGTGATCTGAAAGAAACCTATTGAGAATGCATTTCAGAGTGAGACTGGACAACTGGGTGATGTTACTCCAGAGAGGCAGGAGGAAAAATGGACCCTTCGCTCTACCAATCTGCTGGTCCCCTGCATTAAGCAGCTTTCCTTTGAGCCCAATAAGAATGGAGGAGCTCCCCCTGATGGTAAAGGGGATTATAGCTTTAATTCCACAGTTACTGGGTTGGAGCCGCGGTGAAAGAATAATGTCCACTGCAAGTAGACTCACTGCAGCCTAAAGGGAAATGAGGATAAAATTACCTTTTACCTGAGTGAGAAATCTTGAACGGGAAGTTGAACGAGTGTCGAAAGTATATTAAATGACCGAGCTAGGGGTATAAAACAAGGAGACCGAGCACATTCAGGCCTGCGCTATCAGGTTTCACTCCTCTAAAAGGCAAGGTCACCCCTCCTATTGCACCTAAGTAAAGACCATAGCTGATTGCAGGTACAGCACAAGGCCTTTTCTTCTTCTTCTTCTTCTGCATTTTCTTCAGTGAATCCAAGGACCGTTGCATGGCTGGACCTGCGAGGAGGCAGGGGGGTTAGATGATGCAACAGTTATGTTGCATGTTGCAGGGCAGGATCAGAGGCTAGCCGACGCAGATTGATGGATGACAACGCTTTGTTCTGCGGGGGGGGGCGTCACCGACATCAGATGTTCCCCGGGTGTGCATTAGCGGCGGCGCTGCTCGGTGGGCTCTGTTACCATTCAGCCATCAATCAGCGGGCACGGTGCCCAGAGTGGTGACACCCTCCGTGCACTCCCACAATGTCTGCCTCCTCTTTAGTGCCGACGTGACGCCGGCACCTCTCAAAGTATGTCTGATTCTGGCGACTAGCACAATGGCGTATATATATATATATATATATAATATATCTTTAACATCTCTTTCTTCTCCCTCTTTCAAAAGCAGCAGCCATTTTCTTTTCCCCGGCTACCTAGGCACGTCTCCACAACGCGTCCAAGCCCCGTGCAAGCGCCCGTTTGACGGTAAAGCGCTTAACACCGTTAGCTGTGACGACGGCGGCACGCCTCATCGGGTGAAATAAACCAGTGCAACAAAACAAGACACGCTGATTCAGAGTTTGTTTTTTTGTTTTTTTAAAAAGCCGCCCACTTCACATGGAAAGATATTCGCTTTGGAAAATGAAACGCAGCAACCTGCATGATGCATTTGTGACTGATGAAAGCAAAGTAGATTAGAGCTCAATAACCAGAAAGGCTTATGGCTGATTACCAGGAGTCCAAATCAAAGCTGCGCCTTTGACGATCTAAAAAGGGTGGATGAAGGATGGATGGAGGGAGGGAGGGAGGGAGGGGAGTGAGTGAGGGAGGGAGGGCACTTGGCATCTGGTCTACTGTAGGGACGCCGAGCTTTCTGCCCTCCTGCTTCTTACTCACCACCACACACACACACACACACACAGATACAGACACAGACACACGGGGTTCTGCTGTGGTCACCGGGGAGGTTTTGTGGGGAGTCTGGAGCAGATGTCCTCTCAGTGAGGACATGGCCGTGTATGGAGACCCCTACACCCCCCTACACCCCGCTCTGAGACCCAAGCAGCTGTTGCCAACGGCGCCGCTTCAGCATCTGGGTGTTGCTATGCTCTGCCAAGGTCGACAACCCGCTATAGCTGAAGACCATGAAATGATGCCCTACTCTTTCTTTCACTTTCTTGCGCTCTCTCTCTCTCTCTCTCTCACTCATTCACACCCACTGCACACGGTAGCTTAACATTTGCTACCCCACCAGCTTCAGGCCAAGCGATTAAGAGGAAAGCTCAGCAAAAAATGAACGGAGCCATCACACTCATGCCTTTGGTGTGAGGAGTGTGTGTGTGTGTTTGTGTGTGTGTGTGTGTCTGAGAGGCTGAGTGTATATGTGTGGGCACACGCATATATGTCTGTGCGTGTGTCTGTGAAACTGCATGCATGTGCAGTATGTGTAAGTGTGTAAGTGTAAGTGTGTCTCTGTGCACGGGTGTCTGTGGGCATGCTTGCAAGCAAATGTGTGCACGCACATTATGTGTGTGTATGTGTGTGTGGGTATATGTATCTCATATGTGTGTGAATATGTGTTGACATGCATATGCCTATGTGTGTTTATGTGCATGTGCGCACCCCAATGTACAATGTGTGTGTGTGTGTGTGTCTGCAGGTTGTGGGCAATGTTGGGCAGTAGTTTCAATTAAACTAGTAATTTAACCACATTTTGCAGTAGCTTGCTGGTCATTTGTGTCATTCTGAGGCATACTACTGCAACTATACCAACTATTTTGGCTATAAAAGGGAATTAAATTGTATTTTTCATCCATTTTTAATGATCTTTTTTATCGCATTGAACAAAATGCTGTATCAAGGCCTCAAGAGATGAGAGATTACATGATTACATTGTTACATTGCATTACTTGCACTTTGTAATGTGACAAACCAAATAGGTTAATTTTGTTTGTTTACATCTAGACTCTACTATTCTGCCAGGCAGCTATATTATAAACAATATAAATTCTCTCTATTTCAAATAAAACACAACTTTTGTTACCATCTTAATCGTTTTTTGCAGCCATATTTTGTACTACACGACATTGCAACTATAGACATGATCTTTCTTTTACAAAGTAATTATATTTCTAAGTAACTTTAGATAACAAAGTTGTTTCGCTGTGGTTCAACTTCCTCCAGTATGAAGTAACTGGTAGCATGAAAAACGATGCTTTCAAAAGCAGGCGTTCCTAACACTGGTTGTGGTATCTTTTCATATGTGCCAGAGTGTGTTTGCCCTCCAACACACTGTCCTAGCCCTGTGCTGTGCTGTGTCCCAGAGCGGCGCTTTTCCTCAGCGGGAGCCTCGGGTTAGTGGTACACAGCAGCATGCTAGGGCCAGCAGGAGCCTGTAAGACAACAACCTCTTCTGACATTGGGCGCATTAACCTACTTCTGCTCAGCCAAATATGTTAAAACGTTTCACAGAGAGAAGAGGGGGGGGGGAGAGAGAGAGAGAGAGAGAGAGAGAGAGAGAGAGAGAGTGAGAGGACGAGACAGAGAGAAAGATAAATTATAACAAGAAAAAAAGAGAAACAAGACAGACATGAAATCGTCTCCGGGAAGCCAGGTATATCAGGCAGGGAAAGAAATCCATAAAGCAAAATAATGGGGGAAAAAAGAGACAAGCAGATACGTGAAAAAGAGGAAGTCCATGATTACGGAGTGAATCAGTGTTTTAGAGGAGGAAGATGGAGCGGTGAGGGATGGAGAATGAATACAAAGTCCTTATGATGAAGCACTATGCAGTAACGCTGACCCCCCCAAGTCCTGGTGAGCACAGAGACACTGCAAGTGTGTGTGTATGTACTCTATACAGTACTGTGCAAAAATCCGAGGCACCCTAGATTTTTTTTTTTATATATAAATTTGGTCTTAGATGTTTATTTTTTCCTGCATTAGTGTTTACATTAATGCTTTTAACAGTTTTTTTTTAATATTTATAAACTTTACATTTCATTATTTTTGAAAGCATCTTTTTTAACATGTGTCTAAGACTTTTGCACAGTGCTATGTGTGCTTGATGCACATGCATGTTGGCGTGCATGCCTGTGTGTTTTGTCTTTAGAGAATAATCAAATATTCAGCATTATTTTCAAAACTGTGCTCACCATTTCACAAAAGAACGGCTAATGAAACTCACATCTTATTGAGGTCGTGAATAGTGCTCTCATTAAACCCGCACTTAGTGCTTTCCTCTGAAGACGCTCCATGAGTCATTCATAATAACACACTCCGCTGTAATATAAACTGAATAGGTGTCGGGAGACACTGCGGTATGCAGAAGTCAAAAAGGTCTGCGTATATTCAGAAAATCCACAGAGCGCTATGGCGCTTTATAGCATACGGCGGAATTGTTTTCATCTGAACTCGGGAAGCAGAAGTCAGCAGGGCGGTAAATGTGCACACTTCCCAAGGTAAATCTGGTAAATCTGGTACATTTGTACATTTCCCGGGTTAATCTGAGTGGAAAAAACGCGAGTCACAGTAGAGCGAGGCTCTCTCTTAGTCCTGTCTGTTTCAATGCATCCCGGCCCGGTTGACCTGCATCAGGAGGCATCTGAGGCCTTTTATTTTTAACTGCTGCTATTGGTGTGTGTACCCCTTTACTTTTGGTAGGCAGATAAGACGTTGCTGTGTTGACAGCCTATGTATTCAACATTGATGTAGTTTACCTGATAGTGGATGTAGTCGCCTACACAATTCATTTGCATCCATGTGTAAAAAGATGTGTATGCCATAACCTGCTTGCTTTTATTTTTTTAGTGTAACATAAGGTCACTGTCGAGGAGAACAAGGGTCCTCACTCTGCTTTAGGTGTTGTTCAATCAAAAGTGAAAGTTTTATTCAAGCGTATGCCTAGGGAGAGCAGATGTACATAGGTAACAGAGTTAGTCTATGAGAAAAACAATAAAGACATATTGTTCATCATATATGATGAACAGAGAGACATGGAGGAGGGGCTATGGATGTATGAATGAATGAATGAATGAATGAATGAATGAATGAATGAATGAATGAATGAAGGAAGGACACACATCCTAAAGGTAGCATTACCTAGTGCACACAAAGGCTAATAACTACAGGATAATAAAGAATCTAAAGAGTTAAATAATTTTAAAGAATACAAAGAAATCTATGATAAGAAAAGAGTATAATGAATATAATAACATAATAAAAGAATATAAGGAATATAAAGAATATTAAACATAGGCCTCCACCTCAGTAACCTGTTAATAAGGCTCTCCTACAACCAATACTTTTCAGTTGATATCCTAATCTGATTCAATTAATCCAAACACCCTTAGGTGCAGAACGGCAGCATTGGACAATGCACAATCAACGTGCTGCAGCAATATAATCAGTAGGACACTCCAGCGCCGTGAGAGCGTTGCGCTATACTGTAATTAGCATTCCCCACTCACGTTCACTCAGATTTACCTTGGGGAAATGTGCACATTTACAAACTCTGTGGTAATTGTGCACGTTTGCCAGTATTACCGTCCTCTGGGCCACGGCGCCTTGACAATTTGGTGATGGAAGAGAAAAGAACCGGAGCAGTTCACTTGGTAAAGCCATGAAAAAAGTGTAAATCCCGTCTGCACTTTGCACCTTGTGCCTTTGATGTAGTCTGAGCAGGCAGGCAACGCAAATCCCCCACAATCCCTTTTGACACCAAAATTCCCCTGATCATTACTGCGCCTTTCCTCCCATTTAGGCACAGTTACGTTTTTGTGTTGTTTTTGTCTTAGGAACAAGGCATGCTTTTATTTTGAAGCCAAAAAGACACTTATATCGGCACGCGTCCTCTCCGTGACACTCTTTATGGCGGAGCCTTGAGATTCATAACAAATTGTAAAGCACGCATGCACCATTGCACCTCGCATGCTCGAGTCGGCTGGCCCGGGCTCTGAACACATCTTACTCACTGGTATGTCTTTATTTACGAGGCTAGCCCGGGTCCGCTTCATTCATCAATACACAGGACAAGATGTTTCTATTCCTTGTGCCATAATCCAGGGCAAACACTAGCAGAAGATTCGGATACAAACACCAAATGAAACACCACAGCAGACATCAGGCCACACCGTCGTAAATGTACAGTCATTCGTCAGATGGCACCGTTTGCAAACTACCTACTCTGGCATGTCATTGGGGTTATGAAGTGGGCACCGCCGCTCCACTTTACCCGTGCCATCTACTGCCTGCTATCAGCGGCCAACAGTAAAAGACTGTTGACTGGGCAGCTCCCAAGTGTGAGTATATATAACTGTGTGAGTGTGAAGCAGGGCATTGCTGGGGAAAAGGCTAAGGCGCTCAGTGAACTTTCCCTGCAAAAAAAAACCCAAACAAGTTTCAAAACAATAAAGAAACAATGTCATTTTTCTACAGTACTTACGTTGAGAAGCAGTGACAGCTCCACCACCACCATGGGTTCACTGGGTTGTGGTTCCGGTCGTACCGTCACTGTCAGGATCTTGGAGTTGATCACCGCAGGGGGACTACAGACACACACGCGCACACACGCACACACACACACACACACACAATGGAGTGTCATCTTTGAGAATTGTACTGCATGTTCAAGTTTGACTTTTGTTTTTTGCTTGTCTGATATGTTTTTGCACAGTGGAGCGAAATATAATGGAATATTGCTGGCGAGTCGCTTTTCGTTTGCCGTCTGTGTCACACACTGACACACACACCTACACACACACACACACACACACACACACACACACACACAGAGCAGTTCATACCCGACCCCTGCAGTGTCGGGTATTTTTGAGTGTATTTGCAAAACATTAAATGAAATGAAATAAATAAAACAAATAAAGAGACAATGAGAGGAAGCGTAAGTAGAAGTAGCCTTGGACCTAATGGAATTCAGCAGAGCTGGGGAGGACAGCGTTATACTCATCCACAACCAAGCGCAGTAACCTGGATAATAGGGCCACGGGCCAGCACATACATCATATCACAATAACCTTGTAATTTCTTTTGGAAGGTAAAGTTTCATAAAAGTTTCAGGAACTATTAGGCCCATACCCATTCAAAAACCCACTGTATCCTTCCAAAAATACGCGGCTGTCGATGCCAAAAAATATATATATTTCGCCAATTCCTGAGTGATGTATTTTTTCAGAGATCCAAGGCTCTCGTCTGATAACTAGGCAGACACAGGGAGAGGGGAGAGGGGAGAGAGAAGATATGAGAGAAACGATAGACGGAGAATTGGAAGTTGGAATTAGATAGAGGGAAGAAGTGACAGAAGAAAGGGCATAGAAATAGAAAGGTAGAGAATGAAAAATGAAAAAAAAAAAAAAATAGGGGAGAAAATACACGGGAGACCAAAAGGGTGAGGTATTGATGGAGAACAGAATTGGAGGAGGTACAGAGAGACAGAGGAAAGGGCAAGAAGAAAAAAACATACAAAAGAGTAGAAGGTTTTATTTTGAAATGTTGAAAATGAAAGAGCGAACAGACGCTGGAACACAGGAGAGGTACTCACTTCGGCGCAGGTAAGATGACACCCAACGTCCGGTACAGGATGGCTCCGATCACATAGTACATCGTAGCCTCTGACTCCGTCTCCGTCTCTGAAACAGGAAAACACAGCAGCTGATCAGCTCTATACATCAAGCCCGAGGTTAGCCAGATGAGACTATATGTCATATATAACTATGAAATTTTTTTTTCTTTGGATAACACTGACAGCCGAAGACCCGTGGGTCTTGAGCCGTATGAAGTCATATTTAATGGTGAAAAAAAAGTCACACTTGCCCTTTTTTGCTCTGATTGATTTAAAAGACAAAGACGAGAGGAGATGAAACCTTAATGATCCCCGTAGGGAAATTGGGTCATTGCAGCAGCAAAATACTAATAGAATACTGTAGGTAAAAAATAGAATATGAACATTAAAATAGAGCAGAAAGGAGAATGTAGGAAATTGGGGTTCATATAAAACGACAGTGGGTGCAGCTAAAATTGCACTGAAGTCAAAATTGCATGCTATGTGACAGTAATTCAGGGTCTGCTGTGCTACCGTTCACATGATAGTGTTGCTTCAATTTGAGGCAACGTGGATTGATACTTCAGTAATTGAAATAAATCACTTAAGTGCAAGCGTTAGGCTCTCCTTTGCTGGAGCAAACAAGCGCATCTTTCATCACTCTCATCAATCCGTCACTTCAACATACAGTATGTTACATTTTATGCTTGAACCATCTGTGATAAATGCTCTATTGACGACATCAAACTAAAAGCGAGGTGAGTTCAATGTCGGTTTCCTGAAGGGCGAGGCGACAGCTACATGCTACCGCGCGCAGATTTATTGTGCCTCTGCCAAGTGATGAGTTGAAAGTATGTGCCTGGCTCCGTTCCAAAAAGCTCTAGGTTGTACACATTGTGTGGGTGGAGATAATATCGGGTGTGAATTTTCGGTCTCTTTTACCAGCTCAGATCAACACGGGGGTTTGATTTCATTGTTTGTTTGTTTCTTGCTAACTGCGCTGCCTTGTCCAGAAGCCTCATTTCTGCAAACCAAAGAAATTCAAAGCCACCAGCGTGCGATCAACCGGAGCTGGATGACTCCAACAAACTCAAAGTGTTGTCTGAAAACACCACCCTTCTCTCCACCGCCTCTCCCTTCATCTCCCTCCCCCCTTTTTCAGCACCCCTCTCTTTTCGCCTCCTCAACACTTTCGTCTCTCTCATCCTTCTCTGTTGTTGTCGCCGTTCTCCAAACGCCCTCGACTTCTTCACCCTTTTCAAACAGTCCTTCTTTTTTCGATCACTTCTCTCGCCTCCCATCACTCTCTCTCCCGTCATTGTTCTCTCACCAAAAAGAGCAAGGGGTTCCCAAGGAGAGGTATAGCGTCCCTCTGTAAATGTCACTTTGTCTCAGGTGAGGCAGAGGCAGAAGGGAGCAGAGAGGGAGTGACAGGAAAGAGTTCACGCTGAGAGATGCTTCTCCCTCCCTTGCCCTTTTAGGTTGAGAGAAGCAATGGAAGAACACAGACAGAGAGAGGGGGGAGCAAAAAGAGGGGGAAGGGGGCTGATCATACCAGACATGCTGGGTGACTCATCCAAAATCTGTCTGCCTGCTGCCTAAGAGGTAATGTAGAGGAAGAGAGATAGCTACGCAAGACAGAGGAGGAGATAAGGAGGGGGAAACAGAAAGAGCTTGACTGGGGAAAAAAAGAAATTGTGAGACTGTGAGGAGGCAAAAAAAAAAAAAAGATCAAAGTCGGCATGAGAAAGCCTGTGAGTGTGATGGATCCTAATTGGACACCGTCTGCAGAGGCATGCAAATGAGAAAGTCAGTGTATTGTGGGTAAATGGTAAATCATTTTGAGGAAGGGTGATGGGGTGTGGGGGGGGGGGGGGGGGGGCACTCAAACACACCAATAGCTGATATGTGGGGGCTGATTAATACTCAATCTCCAAACTTTAATTTTCCCCCACGAACAGACTTCTTGTCAACCCCCCCGCGCTTGTTAAGAGCATCGAAAAAATGATTGGTGGTCAGTTGTAAGCCCCGCTAAATGGAAAAAAAGTCACTGAAAAAGTCACTGAACTCGTTCGTCAGGAAAAAAGATACGCTCGGAGTTGACACCAAGCCATACTTGATGGTTTTAATCAAAGACTGCATCCAAAACAATTCCTCACATCCTCTCTTCCTTATACTTTATACGAAAGGGACTGGCGGGGGTAATATACTCCAGCCCCTGGAAAAATTAATTGACTGCATTTGACATAGAGGGTGAGTGATTTCACGATTTGTATTCCAACATCTTATATAACCTAACAATCCTCACCAAATCTCTACTCATTGAAACATTGAGCCCATTCTAACCAGTTTAAGCTGTTGCTCTTAAATGGAACTATTAATAGGAGATTAGAGCTCAAGTGGTCTGCAGGCTAGCTGGAGTAATAATGTGTCTGACCATGCACATGCACCGGCAAAGGCGTGTTTAGTACATGGATGCATTTCTGCTTGCTTATATATGTGCATTGTGCCTGTGAGAAAGAGAGTGTGTGTCTATGAATTTGTGTGGGAGAAAGAGAGAGAGAGAGTTTGTCACCTAGACAATCAGTGAAGAACAATCCCAGCCTCTCTGCCCGGTGAAGCGAGTCCTATCAATTGGCTGTGTGTGTGTGTGTGTGCCTAAATATGTGCCTCCGTGAGCATGTTTAAGCTGTCCATCTGAGATAGGCTTTCATTACATGTTAAACGAACCAAACAAACAGATAGGCCTCAGCCTCCTGGACTGCCAATGGGAAGAGGCAGAGCTCCCACCGGGGGCCCGGGTACACTAATAATGCATGCGCCCATGGTACTGTAAAGCAATTTGGATAAAAGCGTCTAGCAAATAGCATATGTTAAAATGGCAATATAATCAGCATCATATTATAGCACAGCCCTAAGTCATTCATACAAGCGCTGCAGAAGGGAGGATGTTCCCCCCGCCAGAAACTAGGAGGGTGATGGATAAAAAAACAGAGATGGGGATGAAAAAAAAAAGGCATAGACTGTAGCAAAGGGGAAGAGACAGGGGGGATAAGTGAAGGAGAAGAGCAGCAGAGGATGCTTTTCATGGCAAAGACGTCGCTGCCACCTTTTGTCCTCCTCCGATTTAAGAGATTCATCCTCGACATATCTGATCTTGCTCCATAAAATGTGGGGAAAAAAAGCGACAACCTATAGGCAGGGTGAATGGGAGGTCTTAAGCGGCGCGGTGCAGAACGAACGCGCCGTGAGAGCCGAGAGAGATAGAGCGAAAGTGAAGTGAGCGTGAGTTGAGTTGGAGGTTGAGGGGTCCGCTGACGTTAGGATGCGATGTCTTCAGTGCCAATCACAAAGAGCCGGGGAATGCGATGTCAAGGGGTCAGAGAGACAGCTCCCTTCTTCCCTGTCTCTACTCTCTGAACTTTAATCGGGGGGGAAGGGGGTGGGGGGCGAGACAGGAAGTCGGCCAGTGTAATTTCCTGTGGGACATGACCTTTGCCTGGAGTGGTAAAGGATGGCACCTGCCACAGTTATTCTCTTATCTCATGTGAGCCATTTTCTTTCAGTTGGGCTCAGTCCTTCTGTTTCCCTTTGTAACTTTCTTTTTGTTGTCCTATGCTTCCAAGTGTCCTCTCTCTCTGCTTTATCTTTACTCTCTCTCTCTTGATATATTATTCTCTTCTCCTTTTGTTCTAGGTTTGGGTTTTAGACAATCACGTTGCCTGTTTCTTGGCTGCACTTGAAACCAAAGGAGAAATACCCACAACAGTCAAGACTAACAGCAGTCAACTTTCTTGTGTCGCTAAAGGCGATGAGACATCTATCAGGGACGGTACGAGGACTTGATGTTTCTCAAGGGGCTGCAGATGAAAGGCCAGTGTCTACTTGTGAAGCCCTCCTGGGCCTCTTCACAGTCCAACTCCTTCTCGGCGTTATCCTTCAGGTGTCCTTGAGAAGCCTTCTATGTGCTTCAACGAGAAACATTTCTGAGTGCTTGATTTCACAGTGTCTAACTCCTGTTGGTGACCTGGTCCAACCTCGATTGAAGAGCGAAATGTAGCAATGATGTGAGGTCCTAAAGGTGTACTGAATCATGGGTCTAAGACTCAAGACCAAGTCCAGAACTTTGTGAACTACAATCAAATGTCACAGAGAAGCTGCAGAAGGACTTGATGAATCCGCCTCCTACTGAAACCGCTGTCACGTCTTAAGGTAACATCACAGTGTCACTCCATAGTGGTGGAGTGGTCTGCATTTTGTCTAGCCAAACTCTGGACTTTGGAGCTTTCTCTGTGTTTTC
The DNA here is from genome assembly GCA_034670385.1 of Hoplostethus mediterraneus. Classification (NCBI taxonomy): domain Eukaryota; kingdom Metazoa; phylum Chordata; class Actinopteri; order Trachichthyiformes; family Trachichthyidae; genus Hoplostethus; species Hoplostethus mediterraneus. Next base: position 11,450,894 of record JAXDDW010000009.1, on the reverse strand, counting down.
CTACCTTCAGCGGAGATAGTGAAGACCTCTTTAGGTATGTAGAGCTTGTCCTCTGCTGTCCTGGCCCAGTCCTTCATCCCTCTCCGGCCCTTCATGGGGAAGTTGATATCGCTGGAGACCGCCGACACGGGCTCTCGCTGGATGGTTATCACTGGACAAACAAGAGATACAAGGAAACACTTGGAACTATCCGTAGTGTCAATTGGGGCTGAACAAAGAAAACCCGGTTGCAGATAAGGTGCGCTAAAAGAATGGAAATGCAGAATGGAAATGTCCACTTTAGAAATCCATTTAGTCTCATCTGCTTACAAATGTGTTGAGATATTTTACTTTGTTTCCAATGCAGTTTCATTTGTTTGAGGAATTTTCGAGAAACAAGACAGACAAAGGCATGATCGCTCCACTAGCATCAAAATGACACTTGAATCGAGAAAATAAGATTTGACTCTAGATTAAATAACTAGTGATGATGGATATTTTTGCAGGTCTTTGCTGTGTGTGGACAAGTCACAGATGCTGTTGAGGAAAATTGTCTAAGGATGAAGTATGCTAGAAATACTCAACCAAAGATATCTTTAGATAGTGGTGTCAAGGGGACCATCACACACGTTTATCCTTCCCTGTTGGACCTTGTTAGTGAGTGACACTTACTGAGGTTGTTGGTAACCACCAGGAAACTCTGGAATGGCTTCTGAGCCTCTCCGATGAGGTGGATGAAATCCTCTAATATCCTCATCAGCACGGCTGCACCGGGAGAAACCTGGGGATGGAGGAGGGTGAGGGAGAGAGAGAGAGAGAGAGAGAGAGAGAGAGAGAGAGAGAGAGAGAGAGAGAGAGAGGTGTCAATCATGAAATCATCATACTCAACGTCCATGGGCGACTTTCCAGAGAACCACACTCCACCCCTTGAAATGTTAATATTTATCACATCACATTACCCAGACCATTGAATGTGTTCAAGGGCGGTATAATGTAACAAACAGGGGTATAATATCGTATTTGGTTTGTTGTTTATTGTGTCCAGATGGGAAGTAAACACACCTTAACTCAAGGGCATCGAACTGGGTCACACACACACACACACACACACACACACACACACACACACACCCTTGGTATAATTAGTCGGCAGCCATTGTGTTTAGTAAGCAGGTGTGTTTTTATGACTGTAATAATGATATGTTAATGTAGCATGTGGTCACACACACACACACAGATACACAGTTCTGTCCAGGATTAATGGCATTTTATGTAGATAATGTACAATATCTTCTGAAATAATTGGAAATACATTTCTGTCTTCACACATTCATCAGTTTTATTTACCAGCACATGATGAAACAATGAGTAAAAATATATTTTATGGCTTCAAAATTGACAAGTGGCTATGACCATGATTATCGTCACCCTTTTCTAATACTTAGTTGCACAGCCTTTGGCAATAATGACTACTTCCGTAATTGAGATCAGTTTTCCTCTTACCAGAACATGATAGCCTCGTGAACTCTTATGTTTGCCGGTTATAGTTTTTCTGACATCCAACAGACAGCTCCTTTCTCTTCACCAGGGAAGCAGAACAAGACTTTAAAATAGAGAATCGGTTCATTTATTCCATGTGGGCTCCTGCAACCTGTCACATGTGGGTTGAATTTTACAGCAAATGAGAATCTATTTCCTCCAATAAAATTGATTTGAATTTGTCTACTGGGTGCCACTAATCACCGTGGCAACTTCTCAATTTTGAAACCATAAAAGATTTTATTTGAATTGTATTGCATATCGATAGATGAATGTGTGAAGAAAATATTGTACATTATCTGCGTAAAATGCAAGGGTGCCGATAATCTTGGCCAGAACTGTATGCACACACACACTCATTCACACACCGACACACACACACACACACACACACTTGGTATACTTAGTAAGTAGACACTGTGTATGGTAAACAGGTGCATTTTTATGACTCGAACAATGACATGCATGCTCCATCAGATTCATTGGTGTGCAACCTAGCAATGAACAAACACACACACACACACACACACACACACACACACACACACACACAGAGACCCATGCAGAAGGCCTTACCTGGTGTGCGTCCTCCCATTTCTCTACATTTTCCATGTCCAACATATAGCTGACTACCTGGAAGAATTTCTGAGAAGAGACAAGATGGAGATGTGCTCAGCTGTGGATGTAATCTGTATAATCCCATTCTGTGTGTGTTTGTATGCACGGTGCAGGGATAGCCATTGTAAAAGTGGCCCATTATGCATCTATCCTGAATCCATCCTTCATTAGTACTGCGGCAGCCACTGCAGTTTATTGTCTGTCAACTCTTGTAAAGTAAAACTGCATCGGCATATTGGATGTCAAATGACTGGCTAAGAGACTCTTCCTTGCACCTGCTCAAATAACAAAATCCTGCAAAAAAAAATCCCTTTTGAGGCCACAACAACTCTGCAGCTCACTCTCCAGTTCATTGTTATGCTGGCCGCATGCAGTCAAAAATGGGGTTTCTGCAATGAAGTGTGTGTGTGTGTATGTGTGTTTTGCGTGTACGTGCTATTTGCTTGCACAGCTCGAGTGGGCTACACGAGTCGGTTTTGGCCCCGCCTACCTGCACGTCGTCGGGAGCTGGGATGTAGGTTGCTCTTTTGAAGGTGTCCGTCACATTTCGCAGAATCTCCGTGGAGAAGAGAAGGTCACCGCTGTAGTAGCTCCTCCTCTGCAAGAGCTCCAGGAGACTCCGTACGATCTGAGACATGCCCTCCCCAGCCAGGGTCCTCTGACCCTTCGCAAGATGCTCTCGCAACTGCAGTACACAGCAAAAGGAAAAAGACAGGGGGAGAGAGAGAGAGAGAGAGAGAGAGAGAGAGAGAGAGAATTTGAATTCTAAAATAATTTTCTTTCTTGTTCAGCAATAAAAACACCTACAGTTAATTTAGTCAAGCTAAAACTATCCATCACCCAATCTTAATAAATAAACAAATAAACAAACCCTTCATGACATTTAAAAATGAAGCTGCCTCCTCCCTCCCCATCAGTAGTACAGAGGCCCCCCTATGTACAATTTATGGCAGGAGGTTTGTACGCGACCCTGTGCATTATCCCCAACATGCCTCCAGCCTAATAAACAGGTGCTCAACTGTTTCTAGTTGAGCACCACAGAATATGCAACCGTCCCTACAGCTGAATCAAGATGCCACCTGTCTGAACGTAGCAATGGCCTGGTCAACAATCCTGCATCCTTTCAGAGATGAGCCCAAGTCCCCTGACCTTCACCCCCTGAGTGAGGCCTGGTGGACTGGACTTTCACTGACAGTGTACAATGCCTTCTTCCCAATCTGCCTGAAGTCTAGCTGTGTTTAAAAAAGATAAGATGGAATCATTCCCCCACAACCGATGGAGTGAAATCCCCATCAGTAGAGACAGTCTCACCCCTGCTGCAACAGTCTCTGTACTGCCTCCAGCATGAATCCTGGAAGGGCAGACTGAACCACCCCCACAATCCGCTGTGTTCCCATAACTGCAGCCACTGCTGATGTTCTCTACAACCTTCCATCCACCAAATCAACCAGCTTAATGACCCCTGCTCTAACCAGTTCAAGCCCGCAGGCTGGGGGAGTCAAACAGTCTGATCGGCAACAGAGGGTTGTGAAGCAAGGGCTCAGGTAATATCCATCCTGCTCGATTAATGTTTTCCAGGTGACAGTAAATGTCCTCTGCCAGGATTGTAAGACTGCTTGATAAAAGGGAGTAAGACCTGTCGAGTCGATCTCTCCTGAATTCAGCAGAAACAAGTGTCTGTCATACCCAAGCCACCGGAAAGAGGAGACACTACTTAATAGGTCTACCAGACCCTGGCCTCCCTCCAATACTGGAAGGTACAGAACCACGGCTCTGGTCCAATGCTGTCCCACCCAGAAACAAATCTACCAGCCTCCCCTGCAGCTCTTTTATCAGACCTCTTACACATACAACTTATGCCAGAGTGTTAAGCCCGCCAAGGAGGACATTAGTGGCAACAACCACTGCCATTTAGACAGCTTGGCAACCGCCTTATCAACGACTCCCTCACGATGCTTAGCTGCCATGTCTATTGAGCCAAGGAACACCTCTCCTCTTCCACTGCAGTCCCCATGGTAACCTCGGTGGTCCTGACCCTGTCCACCTTCCGCTCAGGAGCTCTTCACTCTTCTCACAGTTCACCCTGGCTGAAGACACTTCTCATATGTGGCCATGGTTTTTCACAGGCCGCTGCCCCACTCCCCCTGCAATACTTAGCCCCTGCGATTTAGCCCTCGATGCACATAGTTATGGCTCAATGGCCCTCTCCTAAGTGGGACTGACCAACTCATCCCACCCGCCACCTTGATCATAACAGAGGCACAAGAATACACAAAATTAACCCATCCACAAATCCAAAGGCGTTGACAGAAAGCAGCCCCATTTTCCCCCCCTCTAACCCTGCCCAGTCCAATATAGATAGATAGCTACTTTATTGATCCCTGGGGGGAAATTCTGGATATGTTTCTGAAAGGAAAAACATTGTGCCCTACAGCATTTTCTAAGTCTGTTGCCTCAACATTTTGACAGAATAGTTTAATTCAGGTGCCACAGGTCTCCAGTTCTTGAAAAGGAGTAAGTCCTTCAATAAAAAAATACTACCCGCTGACAACTATTTGGTAGCATAGCCTTCTGGAAGGCTTCCTGAAGCACCTCCAGCAGATTCTGCCCCAAAATGCCTGTAAGAACTCGGCTGGAATGCCATCAGTCCCTGGAGCCCGGCCCAGGGACAGCTGCTGCACTGCAGTAGTAAGCTCCTACAAGGTGAGACCTGTGTCTATTGCCTCCCTCTGCTCTGGGCCAAGCCTAGACAGCTCCTTAAACATGTCCCTTGCACACTGAATGTCAATGTTACATATAAATCCATGGTAGATCCCTTATCTGCCCCTCGTCTGAGGTCACCACACCCAAAGGAAGCCGCAGGCGTAACACTTGTTTCTTCTGCCCTGTTCACCATTCCAGGAGTATCTCTGGCACAAAAAAAAACAATAAAACATTGTGTTTTCTCCACATTTTCATGCTTTTGTAACCGCCCCATCCATAACCATGAAAACTATTACATGAATCCAACAGCAACCATGGTGGTGGTCTAAAAAACAACAACAACAAAGAACCCAAAACTCTATTGTGTACTGATTTGCTAACATAAAGCATGTCCAGCCTAGCTGCACTGAGCCAAGTGTAACGCCTAATAGTCTGGTTACTATTCTTCAACGCATCAATAAGCTCATACAGTCTCATACATTCATGCAGTAAGACCTCCGCTGACTGCAAAAAAGACTCCACTGACTCCCTTCTGACTCATAATCTCATCAGGCTTTCTAGTACCTATCTCTTCCCCCATTCATATTCAAGTGACCTATTCTTACACTCACCATGAGAAACAGAAAAGACAGTATAGGGAGAGAAGAGAGTTTAGAATACACCCTTGGTGAATTATCCATCACTTTCTTTTCTTTTTTTTTTGCTGATGCTCTTGAAGCCTCTTCTGGCTCCTTATACCAAATACCAGATTCTTCAACCTTTTGCTGGGTAAGCGCAGTTGAACTACGAGTCTTCATCGGGGATTTGACAGATACAACAAACCGATCCTCATTAAAAAACAAACAAACAGACACCTTCAGTCTTCCCACAATTATCATCAAGGATAAAATCAATTTCATCAAGAGAGTGCCAAACGCCCCAGGCCCTACTCCCCACTTACCACCTCCTTACTGCCTACCTCCTGATCTGGGGCCACAGCCACTTGAATCTGACTCACAGTATTGCCACCCATAACTCTATGACCACCCTCTTCCGCTAGGCACACTCCTCACTTGGGGGTTTCCTCCAAGTCTACCTCAACCCTCCCCACCTCCAACCTCAACATTGTCTTCCCCCTGCCCTAGCTGACACAACCCCATTGCGACTATCCTCAGTAAATGCCCTACCAGTATTGGAAGGCACTGAACTCACCGATGGAACCTCTTGTTGCGCCACAACATCGCCACTATCACCAGATAAATCAGAAACAACGCTTACCTGAGATTCACTGCTCGCCGTAGACTCATCTCCCGGCAGAAGTGCTGGCTACAGCGCTCTCCGGTTGGGCTCCACTCACAAGGAGGGGTGCTCCCTCGCTTCTTCCCCCGCTGGTGTGGCCCCAGGCCCCCCGCAACATCGGCATGTTTTATCCATGGGGCATGCTGCTGCTATCTAATGTCCCACCTCTCCACACTCAAAACAACATGAACTACCAGAGCTAGCATGCGAGCTAGTATATGCTCTACCTTTGTGAATGACCAGAAAAAATTCACCTCCAGTGTTGTCGTAGGCGAGTCCAGGAACACGAACACCTCTCTCTGCATCCCAAAACGAAATTTCCTTGAAACCACTTGCAAATTTGGAGAGCTTCATCCTGGAGAGCTTCATCCAAAATAATCAGTGGTAAATTTGAAATAGTGATTCTAGTGCTGGGCAGATGCAGTGGCGTGATTGGAACATGAACTCTGTCCACCTTCACAGTAACTCCACTTTCGACAAATCGGTGCACAAACCTTCCCCGCTTCATAAACACTACCACTGCTTTATTCATTCCTCTAACAGATCCTATCCTACCTGCTCCGCTATGGCTAACAAAACCTCCTCCAGTGTCACCAGACCGAGGTACACACCTGAACCCATCCCGCCACCTCCACCAAACAACTAAACACAGGCCCCACTCACTCCTTAAACTTGAACAAAGTTAGAAGACTTTAAACTCTACCCATACAAGAAGAGACAGAGAGAAACCAAAAGCACTACTATCACTCTCTACACGTACACACCTCTCACATACCCGACTCCCAAGACAGAGAAAGAGAGAGAGGCAATCCAACTTAATGCATTGGAAGTCGATGGCTTCACCAATGCTGGGCATTTTATAGATGAGTAAACGCTTGCTCACAGGCACACAACGCAACTGTTTTTAGCAGCAAGGTTTTTAGCCAGAAGATTATCAATAAGTAGCTAGTAAAGATGTCAGAAACAGCAAGCCCAAACAAACCAAAGATGTTTTTTTCTCAAGAAAGAGAGGATTTGTATATTTGTATTTGTTGATCAGAATATGTGTGTAAACCCTTCACCCTCAAATTAGGTGAGGAAACACAGAGGGAGCAGCACTCACAGGCTCATAGAGAGAAAGTGATACAGAAAGCAAGAGTGTGTGTGTGTGTGTGTGTGTGTGTGTGTGTGTGTGTACGTGTGAGAGAGAGAGCGACGGAGAGAAGAGGTCGGGGAAGAACAGAAGATATCAGCAATCAGTAAATTAATTATTGACTCCCAGTGTTAATGAAAGGTTGGCAGTGAAGCTAACAGTGCAATCAACTCTGTCAGGCACCATCCCTGACCCCCCCGTCATCTCCTGCCGTCATCGCCGTGGTGATGGAAAAGGTCAAAGTTCGCAGAGCAGCAAAACAGACTGGCTGATGAACGCATTCATACGCTATGTTCATTAATCAATAAGTGGGGGTGCAAAGCCCAGGGAAGCTAATTAGACAGCAGTGAGCCTAGAATAAAGATACTCCTCTGTTTTGAGTAAACTTTTCAAAAAAGAATGAAGCTACATGATGGGTGGGAGAAGGTAAAACGTGGGCAGAGAATGACATTTCTACTTGCGGCAGCTATTCTTCACTTACTTCGAAATTCACTAATGAGAGAGAAAGTTTGATGAAGGTGGCTGGAGGTACGGTAGAAAGTCATGCGGCAGCTAAGACGCTCAAATGATGTAATCAGAAGGAAAATATATTTTTTTGTCAAAATAAAGTTTGCCCTGCTGAAGATGAAAGCAATATCATCTCTGGAGGGAGTTTGTGAGTTCTGAGTTTGTGAGTGTTTATTAACTGGATAAAGAGCATTTGCCACCGTGAGAAGGGGAACTTACAGATAAATGTAAATATCTATATTCAAGTGAGACGCATCTGGCGAAGCTCGGAGGACCCCAGAAAGCAACTCCATTATTGTCCAGCATGCAACGACGACTAGCAGATCCTAGAGAGAAAGAGAGAGAGAGAAAGAGAAAGAGGTCTCAATGTGCATCCAAGATTCAAAACTACATACATTCACTGATACAAACACTTAATGCCACTGAATTTCAGTCTGTGTTAAATATGGTGTCCAATAGGCAGAGAGAGAAGTCCTCTAATTTATGATCTGAACTGAGAGCACAATTGTGAAGCTCATTTGGATGGGAACCTTCACCCATATACTGTATATGTATTCAACAATATCAATGTTCAACTCATTGTCAATGGACCAGCAGTATGACGTACATGACAGACATGACATCAAAACATAGTCAGG
>JAXDDW010000009.1:11400000-11437500 GCA_034670385.1 Hoplostethus mediterraneus | reverse complement strand
GCCTGGTGAACGTGGCATCACATGAGTTCAGTGGAGTAGGATGCAGAACTGGCATCAGAGACGAGATGTTACATCTGAGACGGTGATGTCTAAGACTCTTTAATTGCAGTATCAATTAGCGTTAAAGACCCAATCTGTCACCCTCGTTGTAACACTGTCACCCAGGATTTGTTAATCCCATAGCCGTTAATAGGACTGAACACATTCTGAACTGTTTAGTTTGAGGTTTCTCTATCCCCATGAAGGCAACATTACTTTTTCAATATGAGAATGTAGACTGTGTGTGTATGTGTGTGTGCACGTGCATGTGCACCCTATAACATTTTGCTGCCAACACACACACACAAAAAAAAAACATTATTATATTTAGGCTTATTTTATTATCAGCAGCTGTTCTGATATGGGGAGAAATTACATTATCGTCTGCTACACATCCTTCCCGCTGTTCAGATCCACTTTGATGCATTACAGAAGGATGCCACTCTCTGTTTGGCAGTCCTCCATCCTCTTTAACGTTTTGACAGATTGTGTAAGGCGCACGTTTGAGAAAAGTGGGCTTGGGACCAGAAGGTCAGCTGTTCAAAGCCTGCACAGACAAAGTGAAGGAGTGATGCTCTCCCCCGTCCTTGAACAACTACCGCCAAGGCGTCCTTGAGCAAGACTCTGAACTCTCAATGGCTGCTCCATGGCCGGCAGCAGAGCTCTCCGGTGTTTAGTGGTGCTGAAATACAGCTTACAAACAAACACACATACAGACACACATATGGTTCTATTACTATACTAACCCTAACTTTAGCCCGTATCCTTATCTAATGCTAACTCTAACCTAAACTCTGAAACCAAGTCCTAACCCTCAGCTAAACCCTCGAAGAAGTGAGAAAAAGCAAAATGTCTTTGGTGGATATTTCTCATCGTTGTGAAAAAAATTGGTTCTCACAAGTATAAAAATACAAGAAGACACACACACAAACACAAAAGTAGGAAGCACAAAAGGAGGCTGGCAGGAACTGCGTTAGCAGCGTCTATAGAAGAGCTGTGCTCGTACAAAATTACATCGACATTGAAATGGTTTCAATCGCTAGCGGGAGCTGTGATATATTTATCCAAAGCGAGATAGACACATGTGGTAAGATATTTCCCAACATTTATCATATCAACAAACTGAATGAATCCGGTGTATTTATTTAGCCTGTAGTAATGAAGTAGCGGTGTAGGTAGGATGCTGTTTTCTTGCCAAAACCACAAAGGATCAATTTGTCTGTAATTGAGACAGAGCCGTTTATCCCAAACAGAAGCTTGGCTATGGACTGACTGTTTATACTGTGAGGGAAAAAAGGCAGTAGGTGTCAAAGAACTTCCAGGCTACCTCCAGCCAGCTTTCTGCCTACACATGCGAAGTGCCTTTTAGTTCTTGATGTGAGCTACTATTCAAGGTCCTATAGCATCAAATTAATTATGCATGTGTGACATTTCCTCCGAATTTGCTCCGTGCATCGATGTTCTATATTTTTAATGCCTGCCATATTAACATTTTCAACTCTTTCCACATGTGTGCGCATGGGTTTGCTATGTTAGCTAAACATCTGGTGCAAGATGTGTACATGCAAGAGTAGGATAGTGTGTAGTGACAAAATGACTGCGACACACACACACACACACACACACACGTATACACAAACATGCACACACAACTACAAGAACGCACACACACACACACACACACACACACACACACATCTATATTCACACACACACACACACACACACACAAACACACATATACAGCTCATCAAAGCTTTATTCTCTATGCAGACTTTCCTGCCAAAAGGCCTATGCTGGTATTCATCATTTCAAAGGACCATTGCCTTTGAACTCCCAGAAGCACTGTGAATCTGCTGTGATAGATTCTCACAAACAGACACACATACACACACACATAAACCATAAAACACATACATACACACATTTCCTTTAGGCCCTTGAAAAGGACTGCCTACCCTCTCTCCCAAACCCTCTCTTTCCATCACTGTTCCCATAACAGCGTGGCAAAACATCCCAGAGGGCATACTTTAGATTTAGACAGCATTCCGTCTTCCTCTCTCTCTCTCTTTGAGATGTAACTTTGCTACCTCTTTGTCTGTCGGCGGGGACAGTTTTGTTTTATTTAAATATTAACCTTACGTTTTTCTTTAATAGCTTAAATTAGACGGCAGGCAGGGGGGGGCGCGAGAACATGGGAGGGATTTAGCCAAGACAAGCTGTGGAATAATAAATAAAAAGTTTTAACAATGAATTAAAATCTCAATCTATTTATACCTGCAGTCCATTTGCATTTACACACAATTACACATTGCACGTTTGAATAATTCAAAACAGGCATACACATATACAATGCATACATACATAAAGATGATGATAAAGCACACAGAAATCAAACCAGGGGGGAAAAACCCAGAAGAAACACCAATTTGTCATAAACTGTGAAGAATGTTTTGTCCTCCAAACAAAACATTCATCAATGTAATATAACCATGCAGAACTGGACACCACAGCGTCACCCTGTTTTCTTCTGTGCTCATTTATTCCATTAATCCACTATTATGCAGCATTATCTAAATGGAGCCAATACACTGTCAATAGAGAAAGCGCTCACCGTAGCAAATCAAATCATCGTTATGCCTTCCTGAAATAAATATACCTGTCAAATGTCAGTGCTTTCAAAGTACCCTGCATTCCCCCTAAGTGTATGAAACACAAATGAATGCAGATAGATAAGTAAGGCTTTTTTCCTTTATGCCAGATTTAAACTCTGGCTCATTTGATGAGATGATGCTGGTATTGAAATTTCATTATATGAGATGGCGCATGAAGAATGTAGCGACGTGATCATCCATTACTGCTCTGTGATAGGCTGTAATCATCGTCAGTCAGACCTTGCCCCGCCTCTTCTTCAGACCGCTCCGTTGAGACCTCATTTCAATGGTTGGCCGGCCCAATTCCACTCCAATGGCAGGCTGATAAAGATGTTTCGGGTGGACAGTCTGAGCCAAATTGGAATGCAGCCCAGAGGTACACTTGAGACCAGAATGGGATGGGGCTGCGCCAGTGACTTATTGCTGTTCTTGACAAGGTAGGACTAATAGGTAATCTCAGAGAGATACTGAAGTGCTGCACTGCAGGACTGCCCAGCAATCCAAACTAAGCCAACCATGGTGGAGACACAGAGACCCAACCTAAAGCCATGGCTTTGCTGTGCCGCGATCCTTGAGGCCGGCTGAACGGGAGCTTTTCTGGACAAAGACCTTTATGGAACTTTGACAACACTAGTGGGGATAAAGTGACAAAAGTGGAGTGACAACAGTGAACATGAGCAGGCAGAAGAGATGGAGGGGTTAGTCATAGTTTGACAGAAGAGAGAGGCTTCAATGAAAGAGCTCTAGTGGAAGAGGAAAAGGCAGACTACACTGGAGTGTGATATGGACATTTTACACATGATGATTGATAGTTAGAGAAACACAAATTCAAGAGAATGAGTTGTACCTTTATACCTGGATGTACAAATGCATGTTCCAAAATTTAGTCATATCCATGTGCATGTAAATCCAGGTTTAAGAGATGTGGCAGTAACCCAAAAAAGAGTGTTTGTCAAAATTTGATATGAAAGAAAAAGAGGACAGAGTAACAGTTAGATAGGAGAAACGAGAGAGAGTCAGAAGAGAGAGAGAGAGAGAGGGTGTGTAATGTAAATGGGGATGGTACTAACCAGGACACACTGCTATGTTGCAGAGTTTGGTCTGAGACTCTGGCCTTCCGCAAGCTGTGGCCCCGCCTCCGTTCACACACTTCCTCGTTCGGGTCCTGGAGCCCCGCCCACAGGTCACAGAGCACAGACTCCATGACGACCACTCCTCCCACAGCCCATGCACTGCAAACACCCACACACACACAATGGGGATGCAGAATGAGAGAGGCAGGAGGCGGAGCATATCCAGAATGAGAGAATGAGATCAAAAAAATGCATGACTCTCTTAAAAGATCAAGAAGGAAGTAACCTTGACACCTCCGCCAAAACATTTCAATTACGAAAAAGCTTCACCGAGAATGATGTTGCTCTGACATGTTATGCTGTCAGGATGAATGGCAAAACATGAAATAAAAAGGTCAGGAAGGTGAGAAATGGACGGGCTGCCATTTGAAATCATGTAGTTATGCAGTTAGAGTTATGACAAGGAAATGAACGTGGTATGGTTGCTTCTGAAAATATTAGAGCTTTCAGTCGTTTGTAGTGTGTAGTGAGCCAAACAGTTCAAATGCTTCAAACACCAATTCAAGTATTTGGTAACACTTTATTTGAAGGGGTGTGCATAAGACTGTCATGACACTGTCATAACCATGACATGACACCTGTCATGACCATAACCCTAACCCTAACCGCTTCATGAATGTTTATGACTGTTGTCATTAAGTGTCATTCGGTAAATTATGTCATTGTTAATGCAAAGTTGACATTGTTTGAGATGTCTTTACCGAATGACACTTAATGACAACAATCATAAACATTCATGAAGCGTCCTTCATGGTCATGACAGGTGTCATGTCATGGTTACGACAGTGTCATGACAGTGTTATGCACACCCCTTCAAATAAAGTGTTACCAAGTATTTAAAATGTATCTCTTCTTTTTTCGCTTCCTTACTCTTTTATTTCATCCTCGTTGCACTTGCATTTTAGAAACAGAAGTCAAAATAGAATAAACGAGTACACAAAAAACCTGCAGATAATAAGCGTGATTTGAAGACTCTACTGTGTCGCTGTTTGATTGGCAAATAGACACACTTTCAGGAGTGTGTCTGATCGGTGTTGCAGCAATGTGGCTGTGGCAGATGACGTCATTTTGTAAAACACATGCACACACACACACAAATACACGCACACACACACTGCACCAAGTTGACATTTGAAGATGTCTGACCAGAGGATAGAGGGAACAAAGTTGGAAAGACTAGATGATGCTAGATTAAAAAAAAAAAAAAGAGGTCTTTAAAGACTCGAATGGCAGGGATGCTAAAGGATCATCAAGAAGTGATTGAAAGGACAGAGATGAACACCACAATAGGGGATTCAAATGAAGAGGGAGAGATTTGGGATGAGAAAAAAAACTTTGGAAGAGTTTGGAATGAAAGATCGAGGCCACAGAGGGAGGAGGCTGTTTGGAAAATAGAGCTCATGGGGGTGGGGGGGGGTGTTCAGCAAGAGACCAGACGAGATTATGCTATGTTGAAAGACTTGGGGAAAGAGAGAGGGGTGGATTTGGAGAGATGTTGAAAGAGAGCAAAAAGCAAGATATAGAAAGGGAGATCGACAGAAAGAGATAGAGTGAGAGAGAGAGCGAGAGAGAGAGAGCAGGATGGAGATTGCTAGCCCTGTGTTGAGCAGAGCTGGGGTGTGAATAAATCATGGTGATAAATAATTAACACTAGTCTATGAAGGAAAGGAAAGCTCAGCGGAGTAGAGTAGTGGGCGGAGAGAGAGAGAGAGAGAGAGAGAGAGACTAAGACAGTATCGAAAAAAAGCATAGAGGTATAGAGAGCTGGTAAACAAAATTGAAATTCCACTAAACACGATGTCAATGAGTCGTTCTGGCTGAGCGCTTTTATTTTGAAAGAGGAGCAGAGGGGGAAAGTGTCTGGACCACATTCATCGATACGCGTGAGTATAGCTTTGGTGTTGCATAAATATAAATAAAACTACAATACAACAATAAACTACATCGACGTACAGGAACTTGTATAGTATGTTACAATGATGTGCTTTTTGGAGTATTTTTGTCACTCTGATAAATGTATAGAGATAATGTATATGGTCTTTAATTGAACATCATAACCCATGTGGATTCCTATTCATTTTAGGATTAATCTCAACTTCATTTCTGATTATTTCATTGCACTGCAGGATGTGTCAGCCAGTGATTTTTAAGCTTCCATTGGACGCAATGCGCCACAAACGCGACGCTGGAAGTAGAGCAGCTTTCACTGATTTGAAAGGAAGCATTTCCCAAGATGGCTGGTGCACGATGGCAATGACACCTGATGGCTGCGATGGAGCTCGGAGGTTGGAAAGTGTGGAAAAAAACGGGAGGGCACACAGAGCTAAGGAAGTCATAGATGATACAATACATATTCCCAAATAATAATAATAATAATAAACTATGAAGATGTAAGTGTCTAAAAATGCAAAAGTTTACTTGCGGGTATCTCGTCACTTTGCCAAACCCTCCCAGGAGACAGAGGCAAACAGACTCCAGACCATAATAGTGTAGAATAACAAGCTAAAATATACAATTCGCTCAGAGGTTTTTTTTTCTTTTCTTTTTTTGTTGGGTTTTTAAGTTTTTCCGCACTGCTGGGTTGCTTGTAAGACATTGTTTATTCATCTGAAACGAATTGCCATCGCTCAAACTCGCAAGTGTATCTGAAGTTTGGATGCACAAAGCCAATCAATTAGCCGATAAGCTTGGGCCTTGCAACAGCTTTGGGACCGAGACAGATACCAAAAAAAAAAAGGGGGGGCGGGGGGGGGGGATATAAACAGGAGATAGATAGGACGGATAGAAAAAATTCAGCAACAGATAAACACATTAGTGGGGTAACTAGAAACGTGACATACAAAATGATAACTGAAGAGATGGAGGGGGAATTTGGGGGTATTCAGAAACTGAGATAGACAACCGTTGCATGTGGCACCACCTATTGGTGAACAGGTATATCACCAGCAACACATCCGAAAAGAAAAGCTGTGCACCCTTGATTCATACAGTATCTACATGGCCAACCACATGACCCACAACCTCATTGTGCATGCGCCAAATTCAAATCAAACTACTTTTGTTGCGCCAGTATCAAATGAGACTATTGCTGTTGAGGTTGAGGCAACCGAAACGACGTCGGTTAAAGCTAGGCGGGTGAAATAACTTTGGTTAGGGGCCACCCCGACCTCCACGCCCACGCTTTCCACCTCACATCGCATCGTCTCGTTTCACTCACTTCCTCCTCCCCGTTTCACTCGATTCGTACCCGTAGCGCACAAAGTTATGCCGCCTTTACTTTCCGCAACTGACAACGGACTTGATAAGAGAAGAAAAGGTTGAAGTGGCAAAGTGGCTGCGAAGTGGCAGAATATGTTTTCTTTTTCTTACTCGGCGGCAGCGGCCACATTTACATAGTGTACGTCTTGGCTCGGTGGAGCGCATTATACAGGGAGCGCGTTGCCATCGGGGGTTGCAGTCACAGAGGGAGGTAGAACGGAGTGTGTTTAAGGCAGGCGTCGCACCGGATGAAATGAAATTACAAACTGATCAGTCAAGTTCATGAGACGTTTAGAGCTTTGTGATGAAACGCAGATGAAAAAAAGGAAGAAAAAAAAAACATACATACATGCAAGTAAGTAAGTAGTAAGCTCAGACACACACACACACACACACACACTTACCAGTACAAACAAACAAACATATCACCACACTCACCACACTTTAATGAGGATATAACACTTCTAAACAGCTATTTTCTTTAATATCTATTATATCATTCCATATTTTTAATATATGAAGAAGATGATATGAGCATGATGGAGTATTGTTATCTCTTATTGTTATCTCTTTATTTTTCTAGCCTGCAAACTTGTGGCTATATCGGAATACACGTATCCTCATCGTAAACATCATCGAGCTTTTTAATCCATGGTCAAAGCACAGAACAGCTGAAATAAACTTAATGCGTGTGTGTGTGTGTGTGTGTGTGTGTGTGTGTGTGTGCCGTCTACATGTTTCATCAAACAATGACTTCACGACTGCATTCTTGCAGTCTCTTGCTTGAGCAATTATTAGAGCGGCGGTGTTGCAGCGATTGACGGTGCATTGACCCGCACATCGTCAGCATAATGCAGCATTGTCCTACTTCATGGTTTAAATGTCACTGAGTCTATGGCCACTGAGCACTAGCTAAATAGAACACGGCTGGGGATACTACTTCGCTTTTGCACGCTTCGGGGGCATGAGAGTCTCATACCTCACTGCATATTCAAAAAAAAAAAAAAGTTCATTTTGCCGGACCAATTACTGCCTAGTTTGCTTTGTCAAGAGCCAGACCATTACTCAGAATTGATCATCTGTATCACCTTAATTTTACCTGCAAAAAAAAGAGAAAGAATTTAAAAAAATTTGTCCATTTTCAGTTCATTGGTTTCCTGTCCAAGTTACTTCTCTTTGATTTTCCCTAATTTGCAAAGACATACACACACACACACACACACACACACACACACACACACACACACACACACACACACTCATACACATACACCCATACTTATAGGTACTAACTTACAATAATAGAAACAAAAATAGAAAATTCTGGCAAACCCATCTACCAAATTAAGAAAGCACACTCAGCACTCACCACACCAGGATACTCTGAGTGAATGTATCTTAGTTTGTGTGTGTGTGTGTGTGTGTGTGTGTGTGTCTGTGTGAGTATGTGTGTGTGTTTGCCTTGCATGCTTGTGTTTGCAGGTGAATGCATGTGCAAAAGAATTGAGGATGTCGGTTGAAAACATTCCACCACCTCTCATTTTTACATTTTGCTCATTCATGTTTGACTGTAGGTTTGAATAACATGCTTAGCACATGTGTGTGCCGGTGTGTGTGTGTGTGTGTGTGTGTTGGTTAAGAAGGTTCAATATAATAGGGTGCAAAATTGGGGTGTGATTGAAGTGATTGAACTGAAAGTGAATCAATCCCAAACCTGGAATGTTTGTGGCATGTAAATGTTTGTGTGTGTGTGTGTGTGTGTGTGTGTGTGTGTGCGTGCGCGCGCACGCGCCTCTGTGTTCTAGAGGTAAAACGATTAATAACCATACGACCGTGGAGGCGCTCCTCCTAGACACATTGGAGTGAAAAAACTGAAAAAAAGAGAAAAGTCAATCACAACAAGCGCATTAAACACCCTCGGGTCTCTCTCACGAACACCGCCAGACCCGGTCTACTGGGTAGGATTTGGCTTGGTCCCCGTTGGAAAAATCCCCAGAGTGCCCCAACACCCCTCCAGAACCACAGCAGCAAAAAAACATCAGAGGAGACTGTTGAATAATAATAAAAAAGAAATAATAAATGGAACATAACACAGCAACCAATATCCCATCAAAGGAGCGGCTGAGGATATTAATATCGACACTGAATGGAAAATTAGGCACTTAGACATACAAATCGCATTGGCGTATTAGCATAAAAACAAGATTAGCATATGCACCGACAGGGAAGGAAAATGTTCCCCTCACTTTTCCTTTTTTTTTTGTTTCCTTCTTCTTTTTTTTTTGGAGAGGGGTCGCATGAGAAGCATCGGTAAACACCGACTGACTCCTGACTCGCATCCGGGCGCATCTGCATGCCAAGAAATGCACGCAAAGATGCACACAGTTCAGGCAAACACACACAAAGACTCTCACACACACACACACATACAGCACACACTAATTTGAAATACTATACACACTGATAAAAACACACACGCTTAAATGGAGGACACATTTAGAGGAAGGACCCCCCCCCCCCCCCCCCCCACACACACACACACACACACACACACACACAGGCACACATACAGATATGTACATACCAATACTGAGCGACTAAATTGGGGGAACACACAGACTGAATGGACACAGTAAACAGAGCGTACACAGATGCACTCACAAGGTGACACCACACTGCTCCATGTGACTCACTGCATGTCCTCCAGTCTGAGTGTGTGCGTTGACATTAAAAGCTCCATAGTAAATGTGAGGTCAAGCTCGGTAAAAATTTCATTGAGAACTGTGTTGAATAAAGTGCCATTTCATCATTACGTCATGTGTATGGGACTTTATTAGTGTCCTTCCATTCAAGTGACAGCCCATAATTTCTGTCAGGCCTTGCAGACATAGAGAACATCAGATTAACATGGTGTTAAAGGTTTGTCTGCCACTCTCCCCGATCTGTCTATAACTGGATATAGACAAAGATATAGATATAGATATAGATATAATTATAGTTATAGATATACATATAGTTATAGTTATCATTATTGATATAGTTAAATATAGTTATAGCTATACAGTTATAGATATAGTTATATATATAGTTATAGATATAGTTATATATATAGTTATATTTATAGATATATATATAGTTATAGTTATCATTATTGATATAGTTATATATAGTTATAGATATAGATATAGTTATAGAGTTATAGATATAGTTATAGTTATCATTATTGATATAGTTATATATAGTTATAGATATAGATATAGTTATAGAGTTATAGATATATATAAAGTTATAGATATAGTTATAGATATATATAGATATATATATATAAAACGTTATAGATATAGATATAGTAATAGATATAGTTATATTTATATATATATATATAGTTATAGTTATCATTATTGATATAGTTATAGATATAGATATAGTTATAGATATATATAGTTATAGTTATCATTATTGATATAGTTATATATAGTTCTAGTTATAGATATAGATATAGTTATATATATAGTTATAGATATAGATATAGTTCTAGTTATAGATATAGTTGTATATATAGATATCTATAGTTATAGTTATAGATATAGTTATAGATAGTTATAGATATAGTTCTAGTTATAGATATAGTTCTAGTTATAGATAGTTATAGTTATAGATATAGATATAGTTATAGTTATAGATATAGTTATAGTTATAGATATAGATATAGATATAGTTATAGATATAGTTATATATATAGATATATATCTATAGTTATAGTTATAGATATAGATACCGTTCTAGATATAGATATAGTTATAGTTATATATATATAAAAAGACAGAGTTATAAATATAGATATAGATATAGTTATAGCTATAGTTATATATATAGTTATAGATATATATATAGTTATAGTTATAGATATATTTATATATATATAGATAGATATAGATATAGTTATAGTTATAGATATAGATATATATAAAGACAGAGTTATAGATATAGATATAGAGACATGATAAGAGAGGGTAGAGAGAGAAAAGACAAGAGCAATACAGAGAGAAACAGAAAGAGAGCATGAGGGCTAAAGATAGAGAGGAATAGAAATATGAACCTCTGAGTCCTGGCAAGTCTAATAGACTTGCTGACATCAACCCCCTGTGTCACAGCTCTCTCTCTCGCTCTCTCTCTTGCTCTCTCTCTCCCTCTCACTCTCCCTCTCTCTCTCTTACCCTCCCTCTCTCTCTCTCAGCTGGCCGGCGGTGTGAATTGAAATGACAAAGTGACATTCTCATTCTGTCGGTTCCCGCTACACCATGGCCGTGTTCTGCTTGTGTGTGTGTGTGTGTGTGTGTGTGTGTGTTCTTACCGCCTGGTTTCCTGAACAGCGATGGTTTCGAGTCCCAATTATTCCAACACTTTTTCACTTTTCATAGCTTTTTTTCCCCCTCATCGTTAACATAAATGCGTGTTACGTGGGTGAGTGTTTTTGGCGCTATGCAGGAAGCCCGTAGTTTAAACCCCAACAGCTTTGACATCAAGTACCTTCAACGTCAAACACTACACTTGACATTGTCCATTCATTTCTATTCTATATAATCCGACTCTGGGTCGCGAGTTTTATTATGTCTCCCATTTTAAGAAAAGAACGATTGGCGAATGGGTTTCAAACATCCTATTCATAGGCACAAAGAAAGGATCTGCACAGAATCTGGAAGCCCTCTCCACATTTGAGAGGACTATTCAGGGTCACGGGGGAGCTGGAGCCTATCCCAGCAACACAAACTCCACACAGTAAAAAGGGACTGGGCTTCGGATCAAACCCCCGGGGTACTTCTTGCTGCGAGGCGACGGCGCTAACCACCTGGTTAAGCATTGTGCGCGATTTAGGGGATTTAGGGCGACAGAGCGGTGAAAAACAAAACCCACGTACGGCGGGGGTTAATGGGTAACGTACCTGAGCCGGTGATTCCAGGCTCGCCCGGGCAGGAGGCGGTGTTGTTGCACATGCGCGTTTCCCGCAGGGCGCCGCTGCACAGCGTCCCGTACGGGGAGGAAACGCACGAGCGCGTCCTCACCTGCCAGCCCTGCCCGCACGTCAGCGAGCACACGCTCCACTGCGACCACTCCTCCGCCGCCGGGTCGCCTGGAGAGCAGGGGGCGGGGTTGGGGGGGGGGCGGGGAAGAGATGGACAGAGATGAGAGGGAGGATAATGTTGAGAGGAAAGGAAGGGATGAAGAAAAGTTATAGGAAGGCAAATCCACCCGAGTGTGAGACTCAAGGAAAGAGGGCAAAACCATAGCGGGGGTTGTGGGGGACTTTTTAAGATTCAAAGACCTTATTTCTTGCATTCCGGTGATTTTTTGATGTGTAAAAAAATGAAAATGTAGTACACAAACTAACAATGTAACCGCGGAGAAGACATTTTTGTTACGTGGAAACGGCGGTGATAATATAGAACCTACATTTCCCGAGACAGTTTGCCCATTATAGAGAAATCCCCCCCCCCCCCATAAAAAGCCAATTCAAAGGTGTTGCTCATCCGGTCGTGTCCGTCTGGATGGATCGTGACGGACATGAATAAGCGCAAGATCCTGTTAAGTCCCACGGTGCATTCACAGACAGATCTCAGCTCCTCAGTTGAGATTCTTCTTGACAACAATATGCTTTACGCCAGAGTATGTGTTGTCTCGCGATCACAAAAAGCTGCATACTGTATATATCACCATGCATCACTGCATCACAGCAGCTTTTGCAAAATAATCCAAATAATAAAGCGCCCAGTTTTCCCCTCATGTGAATCGTCTCAATATGAAAAGAGGATTGTGGAAGCTTGCCACTAAGGTGCAAAGATTCATAGTTTAAGGTCATTTTTCATGACAATACTTTTACTTCTTTTTATTAAGTAGATACTACTCAATAATAGACACGGTTCCAGGTTTGCCGTATTGATTCCCGTTAGCGATCCCCTGCTCCTTTTTTGGGGGGGCTGGAACAAAATTAATTTTTCCTGTTGTTGGCCACGGTGCCGCGGTGATAAAAAGGGGAGAACAAAAACCCTTATCTGTGGTACCATCCAGAAGAAAAAAGGCCCGGGACTCCTTGACTGAAAATGAATGGGAGTTTTGGTTACCGAGGGCTACGGGATCATTTTCCAGCTCGCTGTTCAAGCGATATAAGACTCACAATTCATTTGTACATAAAAGCTCAAACAGAAAAGACACAAATCTTTCGTTTTATCCCCTGATGGAGGTGGAGAGACTCTCGGTTCATTCGCTCCTATAGGTACAAGAGAAATTTGCTCATGTTGACAAGAACACTGAATGTGCAATTGTGGACGGCGGATTTTCATGGCGTATAACGTTCACATGGCCTAACCTGTGATCCTACATTCTTCTTCTGCAAACTATAAATATGGATCTGGATGATTTGAACATGTCTTTAATCTATTTAAGACCCCCTAAAGCTTTGATGAATGAATAAACCTTAATGGAAAATTCATCAAGGACGAGGACATTATTACTGGGTATTAAGGTGAGTATTCATAGGCAATATATTAATACTCATGGGGGAATTATGGTGGCATGTGTGATCCCACTGCAAACAGGGTTTTAAGCCCACAGGATTATGGGGGATGTGAACATGTGAGCAGCGCAGTATTGATATCTCATAAAAGTGGGGATTTTCTTGTTGGGGCGGTATATACTGTACTAATGACTGATCTGACATGTATAGAAGCACATCCGTGTGTGTATGTGCACACGTGCATATGTGTGTGTGTGTGTGTGTGTGTGTGCATCTTTGCGTCTGTGTTCACATGTGCGGAGTATGCGCACACAACAAACCCCTGAGTGATTTTAAGTTGGTGAGCCGTGAGAGAGTCCCCCTGTTCCCCCCCTCCCCCCCACTGAGGTTCGCCCTTGACGGAGAGAGGGGGAGGACTAACTGTTCCCCCCCTCCCCCTTTTCGCGTCTCTCTCTCTCTCTTTCTAAAGTGTTGATGAGCGCCGCGTCCTTGGATGGAGGCGTCATCACATGGCAAAGACGGAAATCAAATTAATTGCATGTCCGTTAATCGCATTACATCTTCATTAACATGCAGTGAGTCAGGGCTTAAGCTCATCACACAGGCCTGCAGGAGCGGAGGAGGAGTGGGGGGGTGAAGGGAGGAGGGAAGAAGACAGAGAGAGAGAGAGAGAGAGAGAGAGAGAGAGAGAGAGAGGGGAGGAGGAGAAGAGGGACCAGGCAGAGACAGAGGTTTCCCTCCCGGTAGGAATTCCCTCCTCCACACATAATGGGGGTTGTGGCTGTGGAAATGTGTGTGTGTGTGTGTGTGTGTGTGTGTGTGTGTGTGTGTGTGTGTGTGTGTGTGTGTGTGTGTGTGTGTGTGTGTGTGTGTGTGTGTGCGCACGCATGTATGCGTGCACATGTGCAAGCTCAATTTAGTATCTGAACTATTCTGGTGTGTGTGATGTGGCCAACATGTAACGTCACAAAGCACCGTCCCCTGCATGTATGTCATCATCTGCCATGTGCATCATGGCATCTCAAACTCACACACACACCTACACACACACACACACACACACACACACACGCACGCACAAACCCATTACTAACCTGTTTGTGCCTGAAACACA
Source organism: Hoplostethus mediterraneus (assembly GCA_034670385.1). NCBI lineage: Eukaryota > Metazoa > Chordata > Actinopteri > Trachichthyiformes > Trachichthyidae > Hoplostethus > Hoplostethus mediterraneus. The sequence goes on along the minus strand of JAXDDW010000009.1, from coordinate 11,422,791 downwards.
CCTGGCTGGTCGGCTGATCGCGGCCTCTGGGTCTTCACTTTCAGATCGTCGTCGTACGGGTCTGAAACAGGAAGAGAGTTTCCCCCCCGGCGGATTAGCTCGGTTTTCACCGGCGCGGAATCGGAGCGCTTGAGATCGATGAAGTGTGAAGAAGATGAATTGTGAAACGCGAGTGGTGGAGCAGCAGACAGAAGTCGGTATGTGTACGCAGTCGGTGCTTCAGCATGGTTTAGCACGTCGAGGCTAATGAGGAATAATCCGCAATACAAAGCCGCCGTCTCGTATATCTATCTATGTATTGATGTCATATCCATTACACTGTGTGTCAACACCAAGAATCCCAAACCAAACCAAAACAACAACAAATAGCAGCATCACAGATGTACAGTAAGAATAAATCACCTCTGATTAGCTCACCAGCTTGGAAGGAAACATAACACAATATGTCAATAATTAAAGACATATTAATAAAAGACATATTGTGGTTATTTGACGCATGATAGTATCCACAACACACAAATCTGCAGAATAAGTGATGGCGGTTATTACAGATATTATGGGTTCAGGCTTGTTCATGAGACTGGACGCTGCAGAAAACCCCCACATCTGATGTATCACGGAGATCCGTAGAGTTGAATTTGACCCTGAACGCCTCACACAAGCGGCGCACCGCTAACGAAAACACCGTCTGTTATGCTACGTATGATCCGTACGTCCCTAGCTTGTAAATCCCGAGACGAAAAGCGAAGTGATGCAACGTATTTCTGATGGTTTTTTATGTAAATCGGTATAAACGCACGGAGGCACGAAGGCAAACGGATTCCTAAGTTTCAGTAACAGAAGACTTAATCAATTCCCTCAGCATTCCCTTTGATTCGGTAGATCTGTTTCGCTCGTGTATGAGTTGCCCGTGGGATTTTTTTTTTTTTTCCCGGGCAGCCGCATTTACACAAAGAAGCAACGGTATTTTTACGCCGCGTATCCAAAGGTACGCCCTCCACGTGGAATACGACGATGCCGCTGCGCGCGTGTGTTTTTCCGTTTCGATTACCGAGAGTGGAAGCGATACGCCCTCTGACACGCATTAGCCAAAGAAGAACACAAGCACACACACACACACACACACACACACACATACACACACGTAGGCAAAAGACGCGCACGCCTGGGAAGCGAGCCGCAGCTCTGTCATGATTGCTCAAACGCCCATCGCTACCAGACCTCTAATTTGGGCTTTCACAGAAACAACAATTTTCCGGGACAAAAAGAAGAAACAAACAAAAAAAAAAATACATTGTTTCCAATCTAGCCCCCCCCCCCCGCCCGTCTCCTTCTTTGATTCTGCCTTACTCTCCCTCCTCGTTTTGTGTGTGTGAGTGTGTGTGTGTGTGTGTGTGTGTGTGTGTGTGTGTGTGTGTGTGTGCGCGTCTCAGCAGGATCACTTGAATCACTTTGTGCTTAAAGGCAAGCAAAGTACAGTATTTTACCACAGGAACAATGTAATCATTTTGTTTGTGCGCTGTCTAGATGGTATCTGCAGCTGGCTCCAGCCCTGGGTACAATGTGTGTGTGTGTGTGTGTGTGTGTGTGTGTGTGTGTGTGTGTGTGTTGTAGGGGGGGGAAAGTCTTTCTGGTTATATACTGCTGAAAATGAAAGATTGCGCCTTTGAAACAAACTTTCACTTCCACTTCACTGAAACAATGTGAAAAGGTACAACAATGCTACTGATATGGGTGTTAGAAGAGGATGGATGGACCTCAATTTTGCCCCATTGTCTCACTGAGAACAAATGAGCATTTTAGTGTGTGCGTGTGTGTGTGTGTCTGTGTGTGCGTGTGTGTGTGTGTGTGTGTGTGTGTGTGTGTGTGCTTTTCCCTCCCGTCCGAGATAGAGAGGTCAATGAAGCAGGACAGAGGAGTAATGTCTCACAAAAAAATGACCAGAGAGGACAACGTTTCTCTCCGTCTCTCTCTCTCCTCCCTCCCTCCCTCCCTCCATCCCTCCCTCCCTCCCTCCCTCAGGCCCATAGCAGAGATGAGGATTTAGATGGAGACGGGGCAGAGTCCAGCGGAATCGAACGCAGAGATCAATATGGATAAACCCCTGAGAGGTCTGACCTTTACAAACCCCCACCATATTGTTTAATGTTCTGGACTGCACTTTAATAGACACATCATCACACACTTCATCAAATCCTCTCGCCCTCCCCCCTCCTCTCATCCCTCCACCCCTCCCCCTTTGAGCTGTCTCTTCATCTCTAGGGGAATCTATTTTTCATCTGTTGCTGGGAGTATCACTTCCAATCGCGGATAATCCTATGATGGGTCGCGGGCAGCGGTGGAACTGCGATACGCTACCTGATGCTAACTGATGCTTCAGTGAGAATATGTTTCAAAATCCTCCTCCTGATTTTAAAAAAATTGTTTTTACCTGTTGTGGTGCGGTCTTTGATGGGTCATAATCCGCCTGTTATTTTACCGCAAAAAGCCGGATCTCATTGTCAACGCTCATCTCACAGTATTATGTTATTACTGTGTTATTACTGATACTTGAGTGAGAATATGAACCGACAGAAAACTCCATCCATCACCAGGAAACAATCACAGTACTGGATGCGCTGATTGAAAAGCGATCTCTGGGAATTACCCATGATAAGCACTCGCGCTTTCACTGCCCAGCTGGAATAAAAGCGCTAAAAATAAACCGACGGTCCATAACTAGTCTCATCCACCTCCTCGCCTGCAGGCTAAATTCTTTCTTTTCGAGCAACAGGTTGATAAAGGAGCACGTGGAAGGACAAAGGACAACGTCTCATTCATCCGAGCCGTTATCGCTCAGCAGGCGGAGAGCCTTTTGTCAGCTTCCTCCTCTCAATGCAAAGAGCGGCGGGGTACCCCTGATAAACACACACACACACACACACGCACACACACAAAAGCTTGGATACAGCTTGATGTACACACACACATACACAATTGGACGTAAATATGGCTGCTAAATAAACGTCATGGCAGTAAAGCGGTTTTGAGCCCCTACAAAGCAGCAGGCTGGGGAAGGGGATTGGGGCAGAGCCAGTTAGAGCCACAGGCTCCTTTGTCAGACTGAGCCGGGATTTAGGCCTGCTGGGTAGACTGTATGTGTGTGTGTGTGTGTGTGTGTGTGTGTGTGTGTGTGTGGTAGGGGAGCACATATGGTAAAACGGTAACACAGCTGTGTTGAGAATACGGCATGCACCCAAACACGGTAGCACGGAAATGTTTGCTGTAGAGTACTGTGTGCTGTCGGGTCTGTCAGTGCAGCACATATGATTGAATGCACACTCTCATACAGGCACACACACACACACACACACACACACACACACACACACACACACACATGCACAGAGAGAGAGAGAGAGAGAGAGAGAGAGAGAGAGAGAGAGAGAAATAGAAGGCTATTTCTCAGCCGTATATCAAATCTGAGCTTATAGCTCTCTGGTGCTGTCCATTTACTCCAGGGTCCATCTGGGAGTGCCCAAACTGATAGAAGCGCGCCATAATGGACTTTTTATAAGCTACTGGACCGACAGACCCACTCCATCTCTCTCTCTCTCTCTATCTGTCCCTTTCTCTCCCTCGCTCTCTCCCTCTCTCTCTCTCTCAATAACAGATACGAGGAGAGAGGTTGAATCAGGCTGGTAGCAGGCAGGAGAGCGTCAGCCTGGCAGCGAGGGCCTCAAGGTCATTTGTGTTGCTCCAAAATGGATTCAGAATCTATTTTCCTCGGGGCCCCGCGGGCCGGAGCGCCTTTTCGTTTTCGTTTCGCACACACGCACACAAACACACACCTACACGTTCTCCGACTGTCGCGTAAACACCCAGCCGAGGCGCTCCTGCGTCTCACTTTCATTCTCAATCCAAAATTGCCCTTTTCCCCCTTTTTTTTGGGGTTTCTCCCTCCTTATTTAATGTTTTCAAAATCTCCCAACTCCCACAACGCCGCACAGTCATTCGGTCTGTCTTTCTGCCCGCCGCCCCCTCACCCTCTGTCTTCCGCCTCTCTCTCTCTCTCTCTCTCTCTCTCTCTCTCCCAGTTCTGCAACAGGGAGACGAGAATTTATAGATGGATTTACAGGGCAGAGGTCCAGCAGACTCAGAGCAATGCTACACACACACACACACAGCAACAATCACAGACCAATCAATGCAGCAGATGACCAGAGCAATTCATTCAGCGCTGGGTAAGCAAGATTACTGCACCGCCTGGCCTGATCAATTACAGACAATTACACCCTGGTTTAGTATGTTTGTGCAGGTAACCCGCCTTTATATCGGGTTGATAATGGGCCACTGTAGCGAGTGTTTACAACAATGGCTCCGAGCGTGTTAAATGGATCGATGTCTCTCTCCGCCTCTGACTCGCACGATGCAAACCTATGACCGGCGCCGCGTTCGGAATCAGAAAACTTTTTTATTGTCTATCACTGGGCCAGAAAATTGTCTTCATCACGGGCTCGTGAGTCAATAAAAAAGCGGCGATATAAAATACAAAACCATACAGGAGACGATACGCGACGCCAGCTATTAAAAAAGGGGGGGGGGGGGTTGTAAAGGTGCAGAGCGCAGCGTGATTAATCGTTCATAGATCGTATCTCCAAAATGTCAACTTTTCAGGAACTGAGAAATGAAAAGTGATTTCGTTTGACGGTCCGGTGCTTTTTCAGTTCATGCAGTTTCAAAGGGTTTCGTTCAGCCCCCAGGTTGGGAGGATTTCGCCTCAACCCATAGCGGAGCATGTAATCCTGCAGTTGAAGTTAAAACATGAAAGTTAAAACATGAAAAGGGTCCTGGTGGCTCAGTCAATTATGGTTGCATACCATGTGCCCATGACATCCCGGGAGCAAATGCAATCCCCCGACTCCCCCCCCTCCCATCTCCCCTGACTCTCTCCGCTGTGAAACTACACAATAAAGCATATGAAAAAAAATAAACCCCCAAAAAATTGGAGTACTTGCAAGGTTTTGACATGACAGCAACAATACACACATGACCTGGACACGACGGGGGGGGGGGGTTACAAAGATCGCCCTGCCGCTCGCGCTCTGCTACTGCAGTGGGATGCGGTTGCCATAGCAACACCGCTAGGGTGACGCCGTGAAGGAGCGGGAGCGGGAGGTAATCACACCTTGCAGAGGGTTGGAGGGAGAGACGGGTTATAAATCACAGCGTCCACACTCTGTCGCCGGTCCTGTCTCCCTGATGGAGAGGTGAGAGGAGTCGGCAGACGGTAGGTCTCAACAGTGGTGAAGGGCAGCCGCTGTCCCTCCTCTCTCACTCTGCTCTCTCTCTTTGTTCCTTTCGCTGTTTGTTTCTTTCATTTTCTTTCTTTGTTTCTTTTTCTTTCACTTTTTGTGTGTTTCTTTGGTTCATTGTGTCAATTCTTTCTTTGTTTCCGTCGATGTGTTTATTTTGCTCTCTTCCCTTTGTTTCCGTTTTTCTTCTTTTCTTCTTTCATTCTTTTTTCAATTTTGAAACATCCATTATTATTTCTTTCCGATGCTGCTATCCTTTTATTCCGTTCACGTTGTTTTTGCTTGTTTGTCTCGCTCCAGGTGCGTTAGCCGCCTTCGCGATGTAGCATTAGCAGCTTGTGCGGTGTCAGCGCATGGACCTCATTCATTACACGTGTGTGTGCGTGTGCGTGTGTGTGTGTGTCTCGTGCTTGAGCATGCGTGCTAATGCCACTGAGTATGATCACGCGTGCACGGCATTGATTCCTGTCTCCGGGTAATCAACTGTGAAAGCAGAGTGTGCATCCCTCTAATCACAAAAGTGTGTGCAATCTATGACTGTCGAGGAAAATTAGTCACATCTGCCTGCACACTGAAATTCTTGTGCACGCACACGCAGATACCGCAACTGCATGGGCGCTCGCTGCCTGCATAACCGCCGAGCCGAAACAACCCGGAGCGTACCCGAGCAGGTGTTTTTTTGTTTTTTTTTTGCAAGTGAAAACAGGACAGGGGTTTTAGAAGAGCCGGACTTTAGCGCCTCGCTAAAGGATCAGACATTGACATTTGCCCTCAACCTCTCTCCTGAGCATACAGACACTCGCGCACCACTTACCTCTCCTCCTCTGTCAACTACCTTTCATCGTCTAGTCAGAGGGAAGAGGGCCAGTGGAGCAGGACAGAGGGGCGATCTCTGGGGTCACGCACACACACACACACACACACACACACAAAACACTTGGTGCTCACACACCACCTAAACACACACACACACAGACACACTTATTTTGGCTTAGCGGTAGCGAAGGAATCGCTCCAATCTACAGCGGGACGGGGAGCTGAATCAGACGTGCTGTCTGCTGCTTTTTCTTATTCCCGGTCAGATGAAGGAAGGATGAAGCCATGTGAGGAAAAATGATAAGAGCGGTGAAACGGTGAAAAGCTCAACGTGTCGGTGACACAGCACCGATAACCCTCTCCTTTCAGCCGGTGGAGTTGACAACTGGGAGATATGTACGAAAATCTTTTTGTTGATGTTTTGGATTGATATCTTCTATCCTATCTATCTATATATATATTCTATATATAGTATATAGTCTGGTATGGTCTGGTATAGCCTCCCATGCTCTCCTCTGTATCCGTCCTGGTGTATTCTCAACTAGTCAGTGATGCTCTGGGTTGTTCATTTAGTTCTATTCTCTAGACATAATAGTGTAATAGTCTTCCACTTGAGTCGCCTGCCATGATATCACTGCGAGTCTGTTATTTCCCTCAATGTCTGTAATTTTCTTGTGAGGATGAGCACTTAGAACAATGTGTTCTCCGAGTGAATACAAAGCGATACACGAGAATGCGCCCTTTGTGCTCGGTCTTGCAGAAACACACACACGCCCACACATGCTCACGCATAAAAGCATATGCACGCGCACACGCACACGCACACGCACACACACACACGCCCACTCTCAGTGACCTGGATGGCTTACGCCGCAATCGAAGAAGGTAGGTTGACATATTGGAGGTGGAGGCTCCAGCAGCTCTCCAGACCGGCACTAACAGTTCATATCTCAGCCTGCTCTCCACAAAGCCACCACAAATATCCAAGGACACGTCCATTACCTACACAACAGCAACTGTGGACAACCATGCATGCATTTCAATATCCTCTTTCATACGTCATTAATGACACATAAATCAATGTGCCTGAATTATGACATTGAGTAAATATTGATACGTCGGCCTGCGCGTTGGAAACCTGTGTATAACAGCGCCAAAATAAAAGCCTGCATCGTTTTGTCAAATCAGGACCTAAATATCTGTTTCCAAATCTGTTTTAAGATGATTTTTTTTCCTTTACCGTGTCATAATATCACATGATGAAACATATGAGCTTGTTCGGGTTGACGTTTGAAACTCGGGGCCCCCCCCCCCGTCTGTCAAATGCTTGCTGGGAGAGGTCGAAAAAAGACGTGATGCGAGGTGTCGACCTGACAGGATCTCGGATCTCAGATTTTTTTTTTTTTTTTTTTGCACGTCGTTGGCAGACAGGATTAATACCCGCCGTTAACAAATCTGATTCCGGCTCCGCGTAACGCTGATTTTTTTTTTTTTTTATTCCCGGCAACTTTAAAGTGAGATAGATAGGGGGAATTTCACAGTGAGGCTGTAACTGCAGGGGCTAGCGTTCTGTAAAAGTGCAATCGTCTGAGCCCATATAATGCTAGAGTGCTTTATGGGTAGTAAAAAAGAAAGGATGGCTGGCAATGTAGAGATAACCCTGACACATCAACCACAGGGAAGAGACAAGGAGAAAGAGAGAAATAGATAGATAGATAGGTAGATAGATAGATAGATAGATAGATAGATAGATAGATAGATAGATAGATAGATAGATAGATAGATAGATAGATAGATAGATAGATAGATAGATAGAAAGATAGATAGATAGATAGAAAGACTTCTATTGAGCATCACTGGATCAGGGATGTCAGACTCGGCTAGAGAAGCTAGACTGCCTCCAGACCTCTATGTACCTCTCCCTCCTCCATCCTCTCCACCCTCTCTCCTCCTCTCTCTCTATCTCCTCCGCCCCCAGTCTCCCCTATCAACCTCTCTCTCTCTCTCTCTCTCTCTCTCTCTCTCTCTCTCTCTCTCTCTCTCCCTCGCTCTCTCTGGCAGGAGAGAATGCTGAGACAGGAGTAAGGCCTTGACCTGCAGTAAGTATTTCTTCACTCCTCTTCAGTGTGCATTTCTCTCCACACACACGCACAAATACACATGCACACAAACACACCCACACACACACGCTTGGACAGATGATGCTCTCTCACACACACACACACACACACACACACACACACTGCAGTAAGAACCATCTTCCTCTTTACAGGGCTCAAGGACGACCAGGGCCCCATCAGTTCTTGAGATTAGGCCTCTGTGCTGCTTCTCTCTCTCTCTCTCTCTCTCCTCTCTCTCTCTCTCTCTCTCTCGCCGCTCCGAAATGTTCCAGGCAATTTAGCCCAAGGAGAGAAAAGGTGTTGTGAGGAAACGAGCGTCTGGATAAATAGCTGAGGGCAGTCAGGCCACAAGGCTAAGTGAGAGAGCAATGCAGTCATGTAGCATGAAAGGGAGGCGCTACGCTAAAAGAGTTAATTTCAGCCATGGAGGTCAGCGGAGCTATTCGGAGGTTTGCATTTTTCACAGCTGCTGTTGGGAGCAACGCTGTGTACCGCGCACCAGCAATGTTGCTGTGGGAATTTAAACAACATCCCTAATTTAAAAAATAAAAAAAAACACACCAGGCTTAACCAACTGATCCTGTCTCGAATCATCAAAATAAGTTAAGTAGGGGATAAGGGAGACTGTGCCCTAGATTTCTAGGTGGTTACTCAAGGCCAACCAACAGGGTGTGTGTGTGTGTGTGTGAGAGAGAGCAGGTGTGTGAGTGAGTGTGATCATGAAAGTGTGTGTGTGTGTGTGTGTGTGTGAAAAATATCATGCGGCAAGAGCTGACACGAAGCATCAATTCTCTGGACCAACCGGTGGGTTGTGATAAAAAAATAACAACACAAAACTGGGTCACATGCCAGCGCTGACAGGGTCACGATGACAGAGAAATACCCTGCCATGGTTTTATTTTACTGATAGTAAAGTTACGAGTAAAAGTCAAAATACTGAAGTCCTGTATTCTAAAGTTGCTAGTATTAAGTATTTAAGTGTTTCAGTATTTTAGAGCACTCAGACCTTGACGTTATGGTGCTGCTTCTTAACAAAAAGGATGCTTCCCCCCTCGTCGCTCTGCGTGCTATTTTGTTTGTCTCGTTTGTTACTGGAGACGATAAATGTGTTTTCATCAGCATTTCACGCGTGCCATTGCGAGACACCCCGAAAGCTGTAGCTGCCCCTGTTTTGTGCCAGAAAGCCATGCAACACATTTCCCACAAAATTCCCCACAATGTAAAATGCAGTGTAGATGCTGGTAGAGGCATGATGATGACATTGTTTGTTTACGGTAATTATACTAATGTCGCAAAAATGTGGCAATGTTTCATTGATGCTAAAATGCTACATGCAGCATGCTGACTGCGTGGAGCATTCAACTTTGAGAGTTGAGTCATTTTAATGAATGTATCAAAAACTTTGTACGTCTGCAATATTCATGCACGGTGGACACTTTCTTCCAAAGCGCAGTACATTTATAGCATCAGGTAGTCCAGAGGGAATCAGGCTGTCAGAACCACAAATAATACACTGTTTCATTCAAAGTGCCTTAAAGGGTAATTCCGGTATTTTTAAACCTGGGCTCTATTTGTACACATTCATATTCATTTAGACCCCAAAATAGGTACCAAAAAAAAAAAAGGTTTTGGAATTGCTCCGGTAGATCGCCTCAGCAGGGCCAACTGCGCCCGATCAAAGTACGTACCACTAAAAGTGCTTGTTTTTGCCACTGACAGGTTCAGATTGTTACTGGAAATGTCTGTCAACATTACAGAAATGATCCCGACAGAGACCTTTTGTTTAACCAGAAACCAGAAGTCTCGCTCAAGGAGAAGTCTCGCTCTGAAATCATGGCTGCCCCCCGGTTATGAAGCGACCTCCTCACCCCGGCAGCGTGGGCGCCAACACGCAACCCACTGGGCCGCGGGTTCAACGCGCTGTACGTGATGATACGTGCTATTTTTTTGTGCAGGCGAATGTTTGCTTTTGTTTTGTGTACATTCCTCAACAGATTGACCAGGCGCCCCCTTGGAAGCTACATAGTCATTAAGCCTTTTCATACAAAACGCCTGTGTTATGGTGTGTTAATAGATATCGCAACTATTGAGGAAAATGAGGAAGTTACTCACGAGGACCGTGATGTCTCAGGGATTTGAAATATATGGCAATAATTGTACAGCAATAAAAGTAATAGCCATGAATATTGTATAACCTCAGAATGATGCTTTTAGAATTTTTTTTTTTTCATCGTCATTTGGTAAATGGCTTATATTTGATGTATATGTTCACTTTTCTTCCAGAGAAAGTCACATGTGTGTCCTTACGCGGCATCAGATGGAATCCATTGCTCAAAGCTGAAATCCTCCGCCTCTCTACTTCCTCTGCCCTTCATTCTCCTTCTTCTCTACAAAATAAAAAATTTAAAAAATCATCAGCCATCACGCTCCCGTCCCCGCAAGGCATGAATGTGTCTCCCCCCTCCGCGCTCTCTCCTCCCCCCTCTCACTATCAGTCATTCTCTCACCTGCTCGCTACACATCCGACGCTGTTTTCTGTTGCCATGTTGGCTTTCTCGCTCGCATGCCTCTCTCTCTCTCTCTCTCTCTCTCTCTCTCTCTCTCTCTCTCTCTCTCTCTCTCTCTCTCTGGCTCCTGGCCCTGTCGGCCCAATCAACACACTCCTCCTCTCCTTTACCTCGTCTCCCACCTTCTTCTTCCTCACCCCTCAATCACTCTCTCCTTCCCCTGCCAGCTCCGGTCATACCCACGACCGGCAAGAGACAGAGAGAGAGACAGAGAGAGAGAGAGAGAGAGAGAGAGAGAGAGAGGAAATCTGAGGTGCCACCGAGTGAAATTATCACTCCCGCCGCCATTTCATCACCTCCCTTCTTCCCTCCTCCTCCTCCTCCTTCACCCCCCCCACCCACCTCTCCTCGCCCCGCTGTGTCCTACTTACAAAGCCCGGGACAATGAACTCCGCGCAAGATTTGTCATTAGGCGGTGAAAGCTAAAAAGGGCGGGTTTTGATACACAGCGCCAAAATAGCGCCGCAGACCCCCTCGCGAGGCGGACGCCGCTCGTGTTTTGTTTTTCGCCGGATCAAAGCGGAGACCCGACGTGAAAAAGATACCACGGTGCATTGCAAAGTTATCGAATTTAGCGAGAGTTGTGACAGAATCAAAGAGAAAAAAACCTTTCGCGTTGTGTTGTTTTTTTGTTGGTTTTTTTCAGTCAGGGTTTCAGGCTCTTGCCATTTTCAGCGAAATAAGAGAGCAGAAAAAAATAACCGATAAATGAGAGCGATAACCGTGAAGTGGATACCCTTGAAGCGAATTTCTATATACGATAGAAATGCCTCGCCACGTCCCCCGTCCTGAGCCTCGCCGTCTCCTCCCCACTCCTCCATCCATCCCTTCGGCTCGTTATTGATAGCCGTGCGGTCGTGCACGCCGGTGTTTGGTAGGCTGAGCGCGAACGCTGTTGTATTCATGGTTCCCCCCACATCCCTGCCAAGGACCACGGAAACAGACCACTTCATAAAATAACAGACTGTTTTAACCACAACAGACTTTTTTTTTTTTGGCACCATCTTATTGATTAGGACTCAAATGCTACTTTCCTCCCTGATTTCTGGGTCTGTGTTTGTGTTGCACCTTTTTCCACATTCCCCTCATTTCTGTCTCCCTCCCTTTTTCATTTATTAATTGTTTACCGGCTTCCCACCTCCTACCTTCTGACCCTCATGCAGCCCTCATCTCATTCTCTCTCTCTCTGTGTATCTGTTTCTGTTTTTCGCTCTCTATGAGTCTGTCCTCAGGATCTCTCTCTCTCTCTGATGAATCACTCCGGTTGTTTCTCGTCGATAGTCCCATTGATTAGCGTTGCCACACGGCGGCTTTCTGGTTGACTACCCGGGGGAAAAAAACAGAAGGACTCTTTCTCTTTGGAATGGCGGCAGTGAACCGGGGCGATATATGCAAGTCTCTCCACCGTGCAAGGTCATCATGTCCCTGATACCGTGATCACACACACCGCTGAGTGCCAAAGAACATTGAGATCTCCTCGCTGCAAAGAAAAGAAAAAGTCTTCTGTTCAGAAAAAAATGAAAATGGGGGCGGGGTCAAGTTATAGAGCAATATAACTTATTTTAAGCTAACCATAACTTGCATCTGACAAGGAGTTTTTAATTGCACCTGTTGTTTCGAGTTATCGGTGCGAGAAAAATAGAGAATGTGATGCAACGTAAATACTGTGAAGCTTCTTTGCGGGTGCATCAAAAGAAGAGCATCACTTGCTGGTTACTGTGGTTACTGTAGGAAAACCTCACGGGCTACAGTCTGCTGCCGGATCCAGAGACAGTGACATGCTGGTACTCAGAACAATGCAGGGACAAATATCACACACGCACACACACACGCACACACACACACACACACACACACAGGCACAGGCAATGTAACGGCAAGTCTATCTCCGGCGCTATGGGTGGTATCTGCTGGAGTGAGAGATCATATGGGAAATGAAAACATAGACAAACCGAAAAGGAAGATGAGCTGGAAGACTAAATGAGGCGTGCTGTCAACGCCTTCACTCTTTCCCACTTTCCCAAAGAGGAGCAGTGTGTGTGTGTGTGTGTGTGTGTGTGTGTGTGTGTGTGTGTGTGTGTGTGTAGTTAACTCATATTTCCATGAGGACCAATAGGTTAGGAAAGAGAAAGAGAGAGCGAGACAGAGGAGACACTAAAATGGAAGCACAGAGAGCTGGTAAAGACAGTGGGTGACAAAGAGAGAAAAGAGGAGAGGATGCAGAGAGAGAGAGAGAGAGAGAGAGAGACACAGACTGAGCGTTGCAGAGGGTACGCTTGATTAAGCTCACCTGAAGCAGTGATGAAACGCTCTGGAGGTGGAGGTGCTAGTAAGCTTAAACGACAGCACTTAAGTACTTAGAATAGTGAATGGAGTGATGCTTTGTACACAAACAAACAAACAAACAAACAAACAAACACGCAGAAACACTCTGAAATCACCGAGTGCAATTAACACGGCTGATTAAGTACACTCAGGGGTCTCTCGCTCGAGTCGAACCCGACGGAAATCACACATTTTGAAGCCAGTTTGAACATTCAATTAGAAACTGAGATCCGCCTCGTTTTCTGGAGCGTTGGCGAACCGACCCCTAAGGCGGTCCGAGCATCATTAGACCCATCGCCGTGGTAACGACCCCTGAAGCTAGGGGGTTGCCAAGGGAAAGCAGAGATGTCCAGGCAGAGCGGCGTCCGTCTCTGATACACTTGATCAAAGACGCAACAGCCCTGAGTGAGTGAGTGTGTGTGTGTGTGTGGGTGTGTGTGCATGGTTGTGTGTGTGTGTGTCTGGATGTTTGTGAGTGTGCTGCATCTGCATCTGCGTACGTGTGTGTGTGTGTGTGTGTGTGTGTGCCCAGGGAAAGCGTAATGAGGACCAGTGGGGCTCGTTTAAACAACCAGGGTTCGCTAGCGGAGAGAGGCGAGCTAGAGCCGCGGCTCTCCCCAGAGCGGTCCAGCGCTTCCCGGGGCCTCGTAATCTCTGGCCCACATCGCATCAGGACTCAGCCGCCGCCGCCGCCAGGGCTCACCGTGACCCCCCTCCCCTCAACTCCCCCGTGGGCTCACCGTGACCCCCCACCCTCAACTCCCCCGCGGGCTCACCGTCCTCAGCGGCCCGGGGCTGTTTTTTTTCCCTGTGAGCGCGGCGAGTGGAAAGAGCATACCGTCTTGCCACCTCCGCATTATTATTGACGTTGGGTTGCGAGTTATCGCTGCTAACGAACATCTTCTGCGGCAAAAAAACGCAGTTGGAGAGATTTTAGCTCAGGATGTGCATGAGAGAGAGGAAATATGCGCATAGATCGCTTTAAAGGTAAAAAACTATCAAATGAGATCAATTCATCCCAATCATCTGTAATTACATATGTTGCTCACTCTATGAAGAGACATAGACAGACACACACACACAGGTACACACACCTTTACAACATACACACACACACACACACACACACACACACACACACACACACACACATACGCACACATATAGTAGCCTCATCACCTTGCATTGATTTCCCGCTGGCCAACCAACTGCTTAGCCATCTTTGTGGTGACAGGTTGACCCATGAGGCCTGTTAGATGCTCTCTCTCACACACACACACACACACACACACCTACACACACACACACACACACACACAGAGGGAGCTATCCTGCAGCCTTTAGGTAACTCCCTGAAGCTCTTATTGACCGCAGAGAGAGAGAGAGAAAGAGAGAGAGAGTGGCTATTAATCTGACAAAGGCTTAAAAGCCTGTCATCGTCTGTGTGTGTGTGTGTGTGCGTGTGTGTGTGTGTGTGTGTGCCTGTTTCTGTGTTTTTATGCATTAATCTATGTCTGTAATGTATGTCTTACATTGTGCAGAAATCGGTTTGTGCGTGTGTCTGTGTGCACGTATCAATGTGGCATTGCAACATCCTCCCTCATGTCAGGCTACCACATAAATAAATGAACTTTCATATATTGTGTATACTCTGCTTGCCCAAACTCGGCATCTATTGCAGCCCAACCGTCCTGGTAGGGGGATCCCTCTCTGAGAAGCCCCTCCCTCTCTGAGAAGCCCCTCCCTCTCTGAGTAGCCCCTCCCTCTCTGAGTAGCCCCTCCCAAGGTTTCTCCCAATTTTCCAATAAGGTTTTTGTGGGTGTTTTTCCTTGTCCTCTGTGAGGGTCTAAGGCTGGGGGATGTCGTGTACTAATCATTTATTATTTTCACATGTTGGGCACTGTGAAGCCCTTAGAGACTGTAACGGTGATTAAGGGCTATACAAATAAATGTGATTTGATTTGATTTAAATCCAGTTGTTTAAGTCATCTAAAAAAGAAAACCTCTCCACTCATGTTAGACTCATGCTAGACTCATGTTAGACTCATGCTAGACTCATGCTAGACTCATGCTAGACTCATGCTAGACTCATGCTAGACTCATGCTAGACTCATGCTAGACTCATGCTAGACTCATGTTAGACTCATGCTAGACTCATGTCAGACTCATGTTAGACTCATGTTAGACTCATGTTAGACTCATGCTAGACTCATGCTAGACTCATGCTAGACTCATGCTAGACTCATGTCAGACTCATGCTAGACTCATGCTAGACTCATGTTAGACTCATGCTAGACTCATGTCAGACTCATGCTAGACTCATGCTAGACTCATGCTAGACTCATGCTAGACTCATGCTAGACTCATGCTAGACTCATGTAGACTCATGCTAGACTCATGCTAGACTCATGTTAGACTCATGTTAGACTCATGTCAGACTCATGCTAGACTCATGCTAGACTCATGCTAGACTCATGCTAGACTCATGCTAGACTCATGCTAGACTCATGTCAGACTCATGCTAGACTCATGTCAGACTCATGCTAGACTCATGTTAGACTCATGCTAGACTCATGTTAGACTCATGTTAGACTCATGCTAGACTCATGTTAGACTCATGCTAGACTCATGCTAGACTCATGTTAGACTCATGTTAGACTCATGTTAGACTCATGCTAGACTCATGTTAGACTCATGCTAGACTCATGCTAGACTCATGCTAGACTCATGTCAGACTCATGTCAGACTCATGCTAGACTCATGTCAGACTCATGTCAGACTCATGCTAACTGCAGTGTAAAAGGTCTGTCGCCGGGCCTGCACGGCACCGTTCCAAATCCGAGGTGAACTCGTCTAACCCTTCATTCCTGGAAAATTACCGTCACATTACCGTTGCTTCTTGCCCGTCCAACACCTCGGGGGCAAACCTGCAGCCCTGACAGAGCAACAAGATAATGAGAGGACAGAGCGAGCGAGAGACAGAAAGAGAGAGAGAGAGGAAGACAGTAAGAGAGCAACAGAGTGAAAAAGACAGCGAGAAGCAGCGAGAGAGAGAGAGAGAGAGAGAGAGCGAGGGACACGCCGAGTCTCGGACACGCGTGTGCGTCTGTGCTCACTTGTAGCCGTTAATTAAAGCCTCATCTCGACGATCCCTCCTCGCTTTTCATCTCTGGCAACAACAAACATTTTATTTGTTCGGCATTAAAAAAGGCGCGCTGCGTGAACGCCGGGGCGCCGGCGAGGTCGGGGACAACAAGGGAGAGAAAATTCTGTCTTATGTCCTTGTGTGTCTCTCTGCCAAGAAGATCAACTCAGAGGCATTCGTCTCCGGAGCCTTGTTATCGTCGGCTTAATGTTTGAAGCCATTGTGCAATGAAGTGACACAACCAACACGCACACGTGCACACACACACACACACACACACTTGTTGGATTCAATCAGCTCAAACGTGCATTAGCGCTTTGCGTCAAGTGTTTTTTGATGTTACTGAAACAAAAGTGCCCTTCTTTGATTTGTGCCTGTGTGTGTGTGTGTGCATGTGCTCGCTCTCGGTGTGTGTGTGTGTGTGTGTGTGTCCTTTGTGACTGATGGCTTTGCTAAAGTGCTGCGAAGAGAAACATTGGTTTGCCGCGCATTTGATTCATTGCTGGTGTGAGAGGAATTTGCATAGCAGGCAGACTCCAGGCAGATCTGGGCTCTCGTTAGCCGGGTGGCTAGATACTTCATCATCATCATCAGCCTCGCGCTCTTCATCTCTCCAGCAGCTCTGCCCTTGTTCATAATCTTCAAGCAGCCTGTGCACAGAAAAAAAAAAAAAAAAAAAAAAAGGAAAGTCTCGAACAAATTAGAGGAATTTTCTGTCCCGAACCATCCATCTCCGGAAGACAACGTCCGCATGCCCTCTAGTTGATCGGCGGTCAGTCGTAGATGGTCTACCTGTCAGATGTCTTGCTGCACATATGCCTCCTTTTCTCCCCCACTCTCTCTCTCTCTCTCTCTCCTGCTCCTCCCTCTGTCCCTCTCTCTCGGACAGGCTTGCTGCAGTGGCTGTCAGGGACAGTGCTTGTTACAGAGGACATGCTGACGAGTGTCGATCGATACCGACTCCCAAAACGCAGCATCCGTCTGGGAGCTGTGTGTGTGTGTGTGTGTGTGTGTGTGTGTGTGTGTGTGTGTGTGTGTGTGTGTGTGTGCGCGTATGGGGCATCTGTGTCTGCGCGAGCGAGGATGTTTGGCACTTGAGATAGGCACATGTGGGGTGCCGCTGTCATTCATTTTCATTGTGTCCTTGAGGGCGTCAACTCTCATCGGGTGTGTGTGTGTGTGTGTGTGTGTGTGTGTGTGTGCGAGTGTGTGATGGATTTAGATATCAGTTTATGGGGGATTATATGGACAGCTTCCACTGCTATTTTTCTCCATGAATATTTTACCATCGTATAAACAAAATGCAATTTCAAGAGAGAGGGGGAGAGAGAGAGAGAGAGCGAGAGAGCTCTATGCCAAGCATGTTTTGCCATCAATGGAAATTAAATAATTTATAGGTGGGGATTTGGGGGGTTGGCACAGCCGCAGATGCTTCCACCGGAGAAGTCAAACACACTTTGTGTGACAAAATGTCTTTTCCGATTCCACTCGACAGCGTCGGAGTGAGAGTCGCCTGCAGTGGCATCGCGCGTTCTCTTGCACCGGGGCAAGAGAACGGAGAGGAGGGAAACGAGACCGAGATGGAGACGAACACTGTTTCTTCTTCCCCGAGTCTTAAATCCGCCACGGGTAACTGCTGGAGTGTGACAGTAGGCTTATAACAGCCGGCGCATCGATAAATCCCAAAGGCGCATTTATTTCCCCCCGCCAAGCCCCGAGGGGGAGCACACCTCGCTTTATGTCCCCCCTCGCAGAACAAAAAAAAAAAAAAGGCAAGGGGATTTTTTTTTTTTTTTTTTTTGACTTATTTGTCCCGTTATTTATATATTAATGGGTTCATATGCATCATAAACTTTTATGGCTTCCTTAGTCGTGCGCCTGCACAGAGCATGAGCAGAATTTCTGAAATGTTTCTCCCCCCCCCCCACCCCCTCTTAACTTCCCCCTCCTTCTTTCTTGTGGGTTTATTGCATTGCAAGTATCTGCTTTTGCATGATAACACTTTGGCTCGCACAAACACGCACATAAAAGTGTTAGTCATCGTGTTCAGTACTCAAAACCTTGCATAATGCTGATTATTGTGTCACCAAAAAAAATAAAATGGATGGGCTAATTGCAATAAAACACTAATGGTCTACTCACAATTATAAAAAAAAAAAAAAAAAAGCTTAATGGGCTCATTAGGGAAAGTTAAGCATAACATGTTTATGTGAAGTGTTGTGGAGAGAATCAGAGGAACCGCGTAATCAATAGCAGCCTTCTCTAATGGAGGAGAAACGTCCGTGAGATGAGACGCCACGGCAACCGCGGGGGTCTTAAATCTGACCTCGTCTTCAGGCTCGATGGCTTCTGAACTCTTTCTATCAGTCTCTTAAGACCGGGGCCGGGATTGCCGTCGATCTGCATGTGGACAGGTCACTAGCCCTGGAGATTTACAGGGTTAAAGCATGCACACAAAAGACACACACACACGCACACACACACACACACTTGCGTAGTCAAGGACGACGGTAGGGGGAACGTGCAAACACGATCGATCGCTCCGTGACTGCCTGGAGAGCTGCCACGCCCCCTCCCCCCACCGTTTCCTGCTGCCCCCTGACCCCCTCCCTCCCCCCCTCTGCTGTGTGGTTGAACATGGTATCTCCCACTCACTCTGCTTCGTTACCCTCCTGTGCAGGTGATACCATCTCTGTTCGCCAGGGAGGGAACGAGGGAGGGAGGGAGGAAGGGAAGGAAGGGGAGATTTTCACACTGCCAAAGAGACTTATCTTGGAAGAAAAGACCCATGGATGAGTGGAGTGATGGATGGTAAGGAACAAACACACACACATGCACACGCACACACACACAGGTTCCCGTGTGCTTTGGTTAAACTCATGGGGAAAGATTTCCTTGTCTTGTAATGATTTCTAAATAGGGCCTCATTGCCCAGGGATATATTTAATTGCCACACACCGGCTGCTGATGCTAATGTGCACTGACTAAGAGAGAGAGAGAGAGAGAGAGAGAGAGAGAGAGAGAGAGAGAGAGAGAGAGAGAGAGAGAGAGAGAGAGAGAGAGAGAGAGAGAGAGAAGCTAGTCACTTTTGTTTAGAAGTCATTCAGTGGTCAGCATTAAGCATCCAATTGTCTATGACCTTTTTTTGAGTTATACTGCAGCTGCTGGAGCTACTGGAAGTGACTGCTGTCACATGTCACAGCCTGGTTACCCACCCTCTCACACACACACACACACACACACACACACACACACACACACACACACACACACACAGACAAACACACACACCATGTCCACCTCTATGCCAGCCTATTGTCTTCTCGGTCCACCAGATTCCCTCTGTCTGTCTGTCTGTCCTTGTAACCACTATTTCTCTATATTGCATTCATGTTTATGTGTGTGTGTGTGTGTGTGTGTGTGTGTGTGTGTGTAGGTCCATGTGTATGTGCATATATGTGCGTGTGTGTGTGCGTGATTATGATAATCCAGTATTTCATGGTGTGTCGTCATCACACACCCAGCGAGACCCAGCCTCGGTTTGAGGACGTCGGACCCCTTTCTCTCCCCCGCCTCACTGAAGACAACACACAATGGAGGCATTGTTCAAAAACATATGCACACACACACACACACACACACACACAGGGCAAAAGCACAAAGCCACATGTGCACACGCATCTCCATATTCCATTGAGAGTTGGCGTGTGTGGGCGTTCGCTTTGAGCATCTGCTTTTAGAGCGAGTGTGTTAGCGGCCCAGCGATCAGCTCACAACAAGCGAACCAGAGGAGCAAAACATATCTCATGACCACGAAAAATGTTTTGCACGGGTGTGTAAATGTGCACGTGTGTATGCATTCACAGCACGTACATGTGTGTGTGTGTGTGTGTGACTGTATTAGGATAGAGAGGGTTGTTCATCAGGTCGCGGGGCTGCGCCTGGCAACCGGATTCCTCTCACGTCAAGCCAGATGAACACAAATGAGTCCCGGGGAAGCGTTTCAGCGTTCCCGTGACACTTATCGTGAAGGACACCTTCTAGGTAAAAGCAGGGGAAGGTGTGGGTGACTAGCAACCACAGAAAAGTAACCACTGCTGCGCCATGCGTCGAGTAGGTGTTCAGACAAAACTAGAGCTACTCCGCCCTCCGGTGCACCCGCGCTATACGGCTAAAACTCCAGCGTCGCGGAAATGAATCTCGTCTTAATACTGCGATATGAGAGGCATTTACATAATGGCGGTGTATCTGTCATGCCCGTCACCGCTCGGCATCAATAATCCCCTTCCATCTGTCTCCGTACGTCTCTCCCGGTGACAATGCCATCAAGTCGAGTCGCAGGAAATGGACGGAAACAGTGCCTTTGGCGCCGCAACCGCCGGATAACCAGCGGTTGTCAGCCGCTGCGGCGTTCTCGGTGTCATTCCACCTCGGAAAGTGACAAGCCTCGCGCGACGCTAAATCACTGTACTGTACCGTAAAGTAATTACACCGCCACTGTACATCAATTTGATGGGCTTCGACGTGTCAGTACCGTCGCACCGGGCCCCGGCAGTACATTGCGATGCGGTTGTGAAACCCTGCACGCTCGGAGCACACGCAGCGCCGCCGCAGAGCTCAGCTGGCCAGTCGTTTGCCACATCAGGGGTCAGCGGTTCACACGTCTTGCGCACGATTGCGTCTGAAACGAACATCGACCGCAACTCGCTCGCTATTTCGCCGCGCTTGGGAAATAATTGGTATAAACCTTGTATATTCAGAGATTTTTTTTTTTTTTTTTTTTTTACCGCATTAGTAGATGAGTGCACACAGTTTCCCCCAGAAATGGATTCTTGGCAAGGGGGAGGAGAAAAGCTCCACTGAAACCCATACTAATGAAATTAACGTAGGGTTATCAGCTCTTTAAGCCAGTGTGAGCCGCCCCGTCTTTTTATTCAGTGACACAGCAAACACTTACACAGTGGCAATATGAGAAAGAGGATATATGACATATAGCTACACGCTATAGGGCTTAGCCCGCCGCGCCAACCGGACACATCCCAGAAGTATTTCCTTCCGGTGATGAAGAAGGGACTCCTTTTCCGTTTGATGGATTCATCGATGTATCGAGGTTGACGAACTGTGTCATCATATCAACATTGTACATTAAATGCGGAGGCCTAGACTAAAACTTTGCCATTTACCGATGGATTTACGGCATAAAGATTCTAAGGCTGTACCGGTGGGTTAAGTCTATTCCCCTTGCATTACATCGCTGATCATGTGCGACGCCCGTGCAATGACATAATGTGTACTGATTTTTTTGGCGGTGATGTTGAAGCCCGTGGCGTGAGTACCGTCCAGCAGGCTACTCCTTTAGACGGCCACTTCAGAGCCACAGAGCTCAAAAGGAGCTAGGATTACACAGCGGTGCAACGCTCCAAATTGCATGTTACTTTTTTTTTTGTTTACCTAAAATGTCATGTCATGTCAAAGCAAAGCATGCTGGGAGTTTGGAAATACGAGCGCAGTGTCACGCAAAACGTTTTCCACGAAGGCCGAGAGACTGCGACGTTCAGGCGGAATGTCAAACCTGTCGCAGAGATTTACATGGTTGGGGTTTGACATCGGAGTGTCACGCAACCCGGAACTTGAGCGCAAACACACACACGCGCACGCACACACACACACACACACACATATGAAAAAGCCTCCGAGGACTGAATCACATGACCATGGGCACAGGTGCACTATGGGATGCCTGTCTACTTTTCTACAGTTAATCAATCACATGAACCCAGTGGAGCCTGACTAGAAGGGTCAGAGAGAGATATAGACCGTGTGTGTGTGTGTGTGTGTGTGTGTGTGTGTGGTAATATATCTCTGTACTCCAATATTATCGAAGTGTTCTCAGACCACTCTAGAATTGCGTGATCCATAGGAGACATACAGTAACGTTGGCTCCTCTCTCCCCTCCCTCCCTCCCTCCCTCCCTCCCTCCCTCCCTCCCTCTCTCTCTCTCTCTCTCTCTCTCTCTCTCTCTCTCTCTCTCTCTCTCTCGCTCTCTCTCTCTCTCTCTCTCTCTCTCTCTCTCTCTCTCTCTCTCTCTCTCTCTCTCTCTCTCTCTCTCTCTCTCTCTCTCTCTCTCTCTCTCTCTCTCTCTCTCTCTCTCTCTCTCTCTCTCTCTCTCTCGCACACACAGACTCTCTCTCCCATGGCGGGTAGGCACGGGGGTCCTCTAGAGATTAGCTAATTTGGCCCACTGGTGCCTTAACCGCATCTCCCTCGCTTCACTTCATCTTCTCCGGCTCGTCTCTCTTCTCTCTCTGGCTGCTCACTTCCCCTCTTCTCCCTCGAAGATATCCGTCTCACAAATCTACCCCTCGTCCTCAGCCAGCGCCGCTCTCATCTCAACACCGCCCGGTTCCTTCCCATCAGGTGCGGAGGGAGCGCCGGGCCTAATCCCAAACCAAACCTTTGCCCTGCTTCCTATCCCCCCCCCCCCCCCCCCCCCCCTAATCCCGCGGGGATCTGGGAAGGGTTTT